>CAAKHD010008543.1:0-13981 GCA_901007705.1 Fistularia tabacaria | reverse complement strand
ACAGGGCCCTGTTGTTGTTCCCTTGGCCCCCAGCCCCCCCCCCCCCCCCCCGCCACACACACAAACACACACGCACACACACACAAACACACTCCCATTGTGTGCAGGAGGGTGGGGACCCCCATCCCCATCCCCTCCCCTCCCCTCTCCGTCTCCCCACGGAGGTGCATAAGGGCCATTCAATTCAGCTAACGACAACAACGAGGCGCTAACGCGGGGGGGGGGCTAGTTGCACCCAGGAATGCGGGTGTGTGTGTGTGCGTGTGTGTGTGTGTGGACAGAGATGCGGGAGCCTGTCCATCAAGGCGGGGGTCGCGACCCCTCCCGGGGTGAGGATTAGGGTTGGAGTCACGTCTGCTGGTGGTCCTGAAGGGCCCCGGGGTCGACGGCCGAGGAGGCACGGAGGTGCTGAAGGGCCCGGCTCCAGGCTGGTGGTGGTCCTGGAGGACCCGCTTCCTAAGACATGATGGTCCTGAGGGATTGAGGGATCTTGCTTCCGACTGCTGGAAGTCCCTGAGCAGCTGGCTCTGGAGACACGGCGGTCCTGGAGAACCCAGAGATGTGGAGATTTTTTGAGGGATCGGCTTACGGGAAGCTGGCCGTCCTGAAAGATCTGCTTCTGGAGACATGGAGGTCCTCAGGGATGTGGTTCCACACCACTGGCAGTCCAGAAGGGTCCGGTTCTGGAGACAGGGTGGTCCAGAAAGGTCTGCTTTCCCAAACCGTGGCGGCCCCTCAAGAGCTGGATCCAGAGACACGAAGGTCCTGAAGGATCCTGTTCTATGGACACGCAGGTCCAGAAGAATCAGGTCCTAAAGTCGTGGTGATCCTGAGGGTCCTGAAGGATCTGGTTCCGGAGAGATGAGGGTCCTGAAGGATCTCGTCTAAGTGGTCGAGGTCCTGAGGGCTCTGGTCTAGGTTGTGGAGGTCCTGAAGGCTCTGGTTCTGGAGAGACGAAGGTCCTGAAGGATCCGGTCTAAGTCGTGGAGGTCCTGAAGGCTCCTGAAGGCTCTGGACGGAGATGCGTGAAAGTCGTGGTGATCTTGAGGGATCGGTTTCCAGGACCGGCGGAGATCCTGGAGGATCCGGTCCTACAGTCGTGGTGTTGCACCATCGCCGCGTCTGCATAATCCTGACTCCATCTCCATGACGATGCAGGCGCTGACGAGTCGGGCGGTTCCTGCCCGGGCCTGTCAGCCGCGCGCACACACACACACACACACTCCCGAGGAGGTGACGGCCAAACCCCGACCGTCGGAGAAGGTCCCGCCGAAGATGCTAACTGATCCACGCTCGCCGATTTACCCGACCGTCCGAACCGCCGAGCGCTTACCGTGCGCGCCCCCGGCGCCAGGCCGCCCTGCGCCAGGTACGGGCTGCACAGGTTGCCCAGGTCCGGGATCATGAAGAAGGGGTAGCCGACGTACGGGGAGGGCTGGAAGAGGCCGCCGTCTTGCTGCCTCCTCAGGGCTGTGGGGGGGAGAGAGAGGTCAAAGGTCAGGCGAGAAACGAGATGAGGACGACGGCTAGCGCGGGATCGGGGACCCCCGCCCGAGAGCGGGCGAATTCGCGGAAACCCGATCCGTTCCTGCGCTAGCTTGGCGGCTAGCATCACGTATACCGGGGAGCAGCTTGATGCATGAAGAGGGTTCGAGGCGCCGGGGTTCACTCATGAAATCTGTCTGACTGACCCCTACAATAGCAAACAAATAGCTGCGTTATTTACTCTCAATGCTAATGACGCCTAGTGGGGGCGGAGCTCCCGTATCACCTGTTGCGACGAAGCTGTAACCTAGCTATGACTTTTTGTGTTTTCTTTTTGCTGGCAGTATACGCCGTCTCATCGTTTGGCTAGCTTACTGACAGAGAAAAGCTCTCCGGCGGCGTTCGTTCGTTCGTTCCGAGCTGCTAGCTTGCGGCAGTTGATGCGTGAAACGGCGCGACAGAGCCTCGGGTCGTTTCTTCGAAATAAGATCCGGAAGGTGGAAGGAAAAGACAATCATTTGGACCAGGAAAGATCTACTTTGCGGACCCGCTACCAAATGATCCGCCGGCCGGTACCGGTCCGGGGACCGCCGGCGTAACGGACGAGCCGCCGTCGCCGCGTCAGCGTTCCATCGAGTTAGCGTTTAATGGTCCGCACGGCGCAGACAGTAGAACTTCATGCGAAACAGACTTCGAGTTTTACGTGGAAGATAATTCTCGGCGGGTCGTAAACCAGAATCCATTATCTCCCCGGGCGTACGGGGTCCTCCTGGGGCCCTCAACCCCCTCTG
The DNA here is from genome assembly GCA_901007705.1 of Fistularia tabacaria. NCBI lineage: Eukaryota > Metazoa > Chordata > Actinopteri > Syngnathiformes > Fistulariidae > Fistularia > Fistularia tabacaria. Next base: position 11,705 of record CAAKHD010008543.1, on the reverse strand, counting down.
ACCGCGACCCCCTGCGGTTTTATCACGATAATTGACTCGGACGGAGTGAGTCACCGCTTTATTTAGCGGAAACACTCGGATTCCGCTCTTCGTCTCTGCCGAGAATCGGATGGTACAGGCGGGTTTTTTTTAGACGTTTTAGGACAGAAGGGCTTTCCAGCTCGAGGAACTAGCTTACTGCGGGGGAGCTGTTTGGCGCAAGCTTCCGCGGCATGAACCCCACAGCTCCACGCTCACAAGCAAACCACCCAAGAAGAAGAAAACCAAGTGGACAACGGAGAGAGAGAAGCTGCTAAGAGTGGGTTTTCAACCTCCTCTCCACGCTGTGAAGAACCCCGTTCGCGCTTAGCTAACTGCGAAGACTCATTCCGGAGAACGCGTTCCTCCGCAAGCCTCGGAAACCCGTTTGCGGAATCGCAGGCCAGTAGACCTCTTTGTCGAGCCACTCGTCGCGAGAAAGAGTAGCCAACTAGTGAGCGGATTTTTAAAAATGTCCCATGTTGGTCCACCGGAGGTATCTGACCCCAGGAGCTGAGATGGCTCCAGGAACCCAGGTCCACGGTGTAGTTCCTGAGAAGGTGGCCTTCGTATCCAATCGTGTGAATTTAACCCAAAAACATCTCCTCATCGCCGCGTCGTAAAGGGACACTTTCTCGTACTGTGATGGCAAATCCCATTTAAATCACCGCTAAATTGTGAAAAAATGTGAAGAAAGGTCAGATTTAGTTGATAGTGATTTCGCCGCACGGCTGACTTTGGATTTTCCGTGTATTTCCGGACAATTTTTACAAATGGAAGCTATAAAACGTTGAAAGTTTTAAAATGTCATTCGCCGAGGTTTTCGAGGAACTTTTCTCGTCGTACCAGTACGAAACGAGTACCCGGGTCCGGTTTCAAGACGTGAAAATCAAATAAATAGAAGAGCAAAGTGACAAAAACAAAGAGCAAATGTCTCCATCTCACAGTCAGAATGACAATTTGGATTTAAGGGAGCACTGTTAGCACTACATTTGCATGGAAAAGCAAGGAGGTGGTGGTTGCATTACGTCACCTGTGACCATGAAATGAAAAATTTCCACCTTTCAGTGGATGAATCTGCGTTTGTGAGAATAATATTCAAATTAAATCCCAACTTTAAACCCCGTCCAGGCTGCAAGCTTTCATTTTAGGCCGGCAACAACAAGCACTGTGCTAGTTCGCCGTTACCGATGGCTCGCTTGTAACTTCTCGGCGTCTCAAAAACGATCATCGATGCAATTTCGGATGCAATCATTGGATTGGACGTTACTTTTCCCCCCGTCTTTATTTGTGTTTTTCCCCTGTTTGACACCTCTGCTAGCAAAAAACCGTGAACTCTCTGACCTTCTCCGAACAGCTGGCTCTGCCTGACCCGGTTCTCCAAGTCCAGCTCCGGTTTGGGTCGCCGGTCCGCCTGCACGGAAAACACACACACGTAAATAAGACACACGTTGCAAAGTGCTGGAAGTCCCAAGGGCAGCCGAGGCAGGGAGTCGGCTCCCCCCCGGGGGAAGGGCTCACCTCCGAATCCGAGCTGCTGTTGGTCTCCGACTCGTTGACCAGCGACGACTTGACGTCGTCCAGGTCGCGTTCGGCGGCCACATTGCGCTTCTCCTCCTGCTCCCCTTCGTCTTTGAAGGCGATCAGCTCGTCGCTGGCGCCCAGGTCGTCGCCGTCTGCCCCGGCGAGCTGCGGCATGTTTGTTGGTTTGTTTTCGGACGTTAGCCGCGGCGGCTAGGCGTCCTCTCCCCGCCCCCCTCCCTCTCCCCTCTTCAGCCGACTTCCAGCGAGTTTAGCGCTTACGGTTGCACCGGGGGAGACGGGAGGAGGGGAGCGGTGCAGCGGTCGGGAAAAGTCCAAAGACGCCGTTGGCGAAGTGTGAAAACACCAGGGCGTGTTTTTATTCCGAAATCCCGGCGTGTTTCGAAGAAGCACAACAACAACAACAACAACAAAAAACTAGCTTAAAACTAGCTTGAAACTAGCTAGCGCTGCTAGCCGCTTGCGGCGTTCACTGACGCTCCTGAATTCCTGAGGTTAGAAAAAGAAAAAAAAGTCCGAGCTGGAGGGGAAGGATGGGTGAAAAAAGGAAAAGAAGAAGGCGTATTCAAAATGTCCGAGATAGCAGTCGGGCTAAAAAGAAAATGTTAAAAATAAAACCGAAGCACAAAAAAAAGGGGGCGGTCTCCGGGAGAAAAAAAAAAGTTTCGGCCCGCTCCCGAGCACTCAGTCCGGCGGCGGAAGATTCCTACATTGTAGTCCCGCGTTTGAATCTCTCATAACGGCCGCGATTTTTGAAAAGAAAAATAACACCCCCTCCCCCGAATTAAAAGAAAAAAAAATAAAGATAGAACTACCGCTCCGTCTTGTCGCGTTTCCCCGCTCCAACGCCTCGCGTCGGTGGTGGTTATCGCTGCCTCCGCTCCTTTCCCTCCGCGGCGGAGGCGTGAGAACCGGGGCGAGACGCTCCGCTGCCGCGTTCCCTGGAGCGACGTGCCGACGGAAGGCAGGACGAGAGCGGGAGGCGGCGGCGGGGGAGCGCGGGCGGGGGTTTTGTTCGAGGGGGCGTGGCCTGCAGGAGGGGCGGGGGCGGGGCCTCGACGGGGTTTCTCGGGGCAAAAGCGGAGGGACCGGAAGTTCGATCGTAAGAGAAAGGTTTAAAAAATGAAGAGTGAAAAAGAAAAATAATAATCGAAAATAACGTGGAAATAAAAACAAAACAAAACTTGGAAACAAAAGAAATAAAGGTAATATTAGTGGAAAGAACTTCACTCTTGAGTTGTTGTTTTCTTAGCCGAACAATTTAGTTGATAAAAAATGTAAATGGACGAAAAAACAAACGGAAAAAAAAATTAAATCAGTGAGAAATTAAACATTAAAAGAAATTTTCCGCAAATTTAAAATTTGTTTCTATCTGTTTCTTCTGTCTTTCTTTTTGGGAATTTTTATTTTTTTTTCTAAAATGCGATTTTCTATTTCTCGTCCGATTTTCATCAGAATTTTTTTCAGGAGATAGTGCGAGAATTGAATAGATAAGCAATTGTCGAAAATTTAAAAAAAAAATTACTTGGAAAAAAAAGGAATGAATGAAAGTAAGTTTAACAAACTTGAACAGTTTAAGTAGAAAAAATTAAATGATCCAAAAAACAAATCGAAACAAATTTTAAATCATTGAGAAATAAAATTTTACAATAAATACCCTGCAAATTTAAAATTTGTTTCTTCTATCTTTCTTTTTTTTCAAAATTTTTCATACTATTTTTTGAAATGTGATTTTCTATTTCTGGCCCGATTTTGTTCTAAAATGTTTTCAGGAGATAGTCAAGGAGATAGAAAAACAATAATTTAAAATAACATAGAAATTTAAAAAAAATCTTGACAGAATGTAGATAATTCTAAATGTAAGATTCGTGGAACTAACTAGGAAAAAAAATTAAAGACCCAAAAGGAAAAATATAAAAACAATTTTAAATGAGCAAGAAATGTATTTTAAAATTCCTTTAAATCCAGCATAAATTACCTTAAAAAATGTCAATCAAGAAATTTTGTTCATACATGTGTATTTAAATTGGATGAGAGATGGAAAATGACATTTGAAAAACATGTTGATAAATTAGAAAGAAATAGAAAACTAATTATCTTAAATAACTTAGAATTAAAAAAAATAGAAATGAATGAAAGATTAGTTAAAAAACATAAACAATTTAAGTGGATTTTTTATTGAAAAAATAAAACTAAATGTAAATGACCCTAAAAATAAATAGATGCCAATTTTAAATGAACAAGACATTCATTTTAAATGTAGTTAACTGAGGGTAATTGACCTTAAAAAATGGCAATAAAGAAATTTTGTCCATAGAATTGTTGCTGCACTATTGTATAATTAAACTGGAGGAGAGAACGATAACTACTTTTGAAAAACTGTAACATAAACAGAAAACTAATTATCTAAAATAACATAGAAATTAAAAAGAAATCCTTGAAAAAAAAATAGAAATTAATAAAAGATTAGTGGAAAAAACTTGAACAATTTAATTAGAAAATAATTTTTAAATGACCAAAACACAAAATAGAAAAAATTTCCAATGGCAAGAAATTGATATTCAGTGCAATTTACCTTAAAAATGTCAATCAAGATATTTTGTCCATAAATTTGTTCGGGAAGCAGTCCCTTCCCAAGCATGACAGATTTTTTTAAATTGGACGAGAAAATTCAATTTGAAAAAAAATGTTAAAAAATTAGAGGTGAGTAGAAAAATAATTATCTAAATAATGTTGAAAGAAAAAAAAAAAAAACTTGGACAAAAATCGAAATAAATGTAATATTATTGGAAAAATAAATAAAAAACTTGAATTAGAATTTTTTTTAAATGACCCCAAAAACAAACAGAAACAAATTTTAAATTAGGAAGAAATTGATTTTAAAATTCCATTCAATTAAGGGTAAATTCTAAAAAATTTTGTCTGTAAATTTGTTCAGGAAGCAGTCCGTTCCCAAGCACTACAGTATTTCTGGACGAGAAATAGAAAATTCAATTTGAAAAAAGTTCTAAGAAAAAGGGAATATATATAAAAAAAAAAAAGACTGACAAAAAAGCGAGACATAAATTTCTGAAATACAGAAATACAAATGCAATTTTTTGAAAGAAAATCACTAGCAGAATCGAAATAACATGAAGATTAAAAAAAAAAAAATTGCAACTCTAGAAAGGTGCAAATGAATTTGAATATTCGCGAGAAATTACTTTTCAAATTCTGTTAAATTTAGGCAACATGATGAAGAAAAAATTTTCTTTATAAGTTTGGGGAAGCACTCGGTTGTTCAGGAAGTAGACGCTTCCTAGATAACAGCTCCTCTATGCTGATGATTACTAAGTATTCAAGAACGTTGGGATGCTGCAACTTTACTGACGAATCTCAGCTGGCGGCCAATAGCAGCTAGCTTGTTCGTCGGGCAAGAATCTTATTCTTGCGGGAATGTTATCCCCGGATTTCGGAAAGTAGTCTGTTCCCGAACCAGGGAATTTTTTAAAGTGGACATGAAATGGAAAATCTCAATAGGAAAAATTTGAAAAAAGAATCAGGAAAGAAAAACTTTCCTGAAATAAAAAAAAGTTTAAAAAAATAACTGAGTGGTATAGAAATAAAACTTTGTAACTTTTTTGGGTTTACATTGTGGCAAAAATACAGAAAGAAAGAAAAAAAAAACTGGAAAAATGTAAATAATAACTTACCTGAAATAACAAAAAAGTTTCAAAAAATATTTGAAGAAAATAGAAATATTGCTGCTGTTCTTTCTCTTCCTGCTAGCTCTTGTACTCTGCGTTTCCTTCGCTAAACCAGCAGAAGTAAAGCCTTCTCGCGTACGAGACCCTTGCTAACGCTATCTCAAGCTAGCCGTCTGTCATGAATCCAAGCTATCAATCTAGCAATTTACACTTCTTCTCAGGCTCGAGACCTTTGCGTCGCTAACGTAGCCGCCGCTTTAGCCACATCAGCCGTCTTTAGCGCATCTTTGTCCTACAGGATCCCACAGTTGGTTGACTTAGCCTTTGGCGAGATCTGTAACACCAGCGTCGCTCTCACGTTTAGCTAATATTTCCTGCTTCAGATCCAATGTAACTTCTTCTCAGCATCGCGAGCACTGACACTTTTAACCTTTTTGGGAGCCATAATGAGGGCTAGCTTACTGAAACAAAACGTTGTGACAGCGGTACACAACAATGAACGACGTAAACAACGCGGAGCAGCTCGCACGTAGCGTCGTGCAGTCACCGTGTTTCTAAGAATGGAAGCGCATTTTGTGTGAAAAAGAAAACGTAAAAAAAAAAAAGGGGGAACCAGATGAGCAAAACCTGATGTCTCAGCAATGTTTAATCCTGTGTGTGTGTGTGTGTGTGTGTGTGTGTGTGTGTGTGTGTGTGTGTGTGTGTGTGTGTGCAGTAGTGTGCAAGGGGAGGAAATCCCTCCTTTGTTTCCCAGGAAGTGCAGCGACCACCCTGACGAGGATAGCCAAGATGGCGGCGGCGGTGGCGGCGGCGGCGGCAGCGGGGGGTCATGTGATCGTTCGACGCGGAGCTGCAGCTGCCGTCCCTTTGACCTTTGACCTTCCGCTGCAGCTGTGGGTGACCTCATCGCTAAGGCATCTTCCTGTGAGTCCAAGGCACACACACACACAAACATCTTTGTGTGTGTGTGTGTGTGTGTGTGTGTGTGTGTGTGTGTGTGTGTGTGTGTGTGTGTGTATGTGCAGCTGCAGGCATGAACTTCCTGTGTGCAAAAAATGGGAGCGACCAAAATTCGGTGAGAGGGTGACTAGCTGAACGTCCGTGTGACGAGCGTTTGGGTCTGTCCCCGCAGTTCCCATGATCCACCACCAGGGGGCGCTAATCACTCCCTTGATTTGTTCAGTAAGTAGTCCCTTCCCAAAGCGGGGCATGACTGTATTTGTTTTTTTTTACTTTGCACGAGAAATCAGATACAAATGAAATAAAAAATGAATAAATAAAATTAAAAATTTTCAATTTTAAGTGAAATTTAAATTTTAAAGTAATAAATAAATAAATAGACAAATAAATAAATGACCTAAAATAAAAACAGTAACTTAAAAAATAGTACAAATAAATCTGAATTTGCAAACATTTTTGCGAGGAATTGATTTTAAATTAAAAATGATCTAAAAAGTGATTTGAAAAAATAGAAACAAATTGAGAAAAAAAATGAGAAGGAAAAAGAAATTTAAATGATCAAAAAAGTGATTTGAAATAAAAAAAAAAATAGAAACAAATGGAGAAGAAAAATGAGAAGCAAAAAAAAATTTTAATGACCAAAAAAGTGATTTGAAAAGAAAATACACAAATTGAGGAAACAAAATGTAAATGACCCAAAAAATGATTTGAAAAAAAAAAGAAACCCCCCAAAAAATGAGAAAGAAAAAAAGATTAAACTGAAAAAAAAACTAATTAGAAAAAAATCAACTTAAAATGAGCGTGAAATTGTTTAAAAATGCAAGGTAAATAACTGCGTCAGCGTCAGTGGAAGGGGCGTGTGCTCAGGGCGGAGAACGCCCGGAGAATGCGGCCCGTCCGGTTCCCGTCGGCGTAGAACCGGTCGGACGTGGTTCCGCCTCCCGCTTCCTCCTTCCTGCCGCTGCCGTCGCTCCCGGGACTCGGCGTTACTTTCTCCTTCGCCTTCGGCGGCCTGCGGACAGAAGATGGCGGTGAATTTGAGCAAAAACGGCGGCGAGCTCACGGCGGCGTACCGGGAGGTGGTGGACGGGAAGTCGGGCGCCGACTGGTGAGACGAACGAGACGAATGAGACGAACGAGACGAACGAGACGACTTCCCGTCTGGAGGAAAGAAAACAACAACCTCCAACGCGACGTTTGTGTTGTTTGTTTTTTTCAGGGTCCTTTTCACCTACGAGGGAAACACCAACGACATCCGACTCGCCGGGAAAGGAGGTAACGTCCCTTGTCATGCTAGCATTTAACATAGCCTTAATGCTAGCATTAGACATAGCCTTAATGCTAGCATTAGACATAGCTTTAATGCTAGCATTACACACAGCTTTAATGCTAGCATTTAACATAGCTTGAACAATTCCCTTACAGAAAGCATTAGTGTTAGCGAGAAACTAAGCCTTCGTGCTAGCCTTAAACATAGCCTTAATGCTAGCATTAGACATAGCCTTAATGCTAGCATTAGACATAGCCTTAATGCTAGCATTAAACATAGCCTTAATGCTAGCATTAGACATAGCTTTTACACTTCCCTTAAAGAAAGCATTAGTATTAGCGAGAAACAAAGCCTTCGTGCTAGCCTTAAACATAGCCTTAGCAAGCCTGATACAAAGTCTTAGTGTTAGCTTGAAACAAAGCCTTAGCGCTTTCATAAATACAGCCTTGATGGTAACCTTGAACAGAGCTTTAATGCTCGCATTCAACATTTCTTATCACTTTCCTCAAAAACAAAGCATTAGTGCTAGCGTGAGACAAAGCCTTAGTGCTACCCCTGAACACAGCCTTACTGCTAGCATTAAAAATAGCTTTAGCACCGACCATAAACAAAGCATAGTTGTTTGCCAAAGTGGCGCTGCTACTTTCCCCTCTGTTACGCCGCCCCCCCCCCCTTTTAAGCGTTGCTATGACCGTGTGCTAAGCTAGTCGTGGCCGCTGTGTGAAGATGGTGGACTGGAGGAGATGGCGGCGGAGCTGAACAGCGGGAAGGTGATGTACGCCTTCTGCCGGCTCCAGGATCCCGACTCGGGTTTGCCGAAGTACGTCCTCATCAACTGGGTGAGAAAACGTCGTACAGGAAATCCGACCGGAGCCGATGGGAAAAACTGTCGGATTCATTCCCGATGTTTTCCCCGACAGACGGGCGAGGGCGTGAGGAGTTCTCGTAAAGCTGCCTGTGCCAATCACCTGGGATCCATGGCTAACTTCCTGAGGGTGAGTCTGCGGCGTTTTGTTTTGTGCTAAGCGGCTAAGCGCCGCTGAGCGAGCGGGGATCGGGCCGAGTTAGCGTCCTGACGAGGCTATGGCGTCCTCACTCGGGTGATTCAGGCCGTTAGCGAGTGAAGTAACGAGCCCGTAATGCTCGCATTAAACAAAACATTAGTGTTAGCATGAAACAAAGCCTTAGTGTTGGACTTAAACATAGCCTTAATGCTAGCATTATCCATAGCCTGGGCTAGCCTTAAACAATGATTTAGTGTTAGCATGAAACAAAGCCTTATTGCTAGCATTTAACATAATCTTAGCACCTCCCTGAATCAAAGCATAAGTGTTAGCATGAAATATACCCTTAGTGCTAGCCTTAAAGTCGCTATGCAAGAGTATTAAACAGCATTAGCGCCCTGACACACATATCTCATCCTCATCAGGTGTTTTGGGCCATTAGCGAGTAAATAACCGCTAGCTTTTCTGGGTTAACTGGTAGCAAACCCTTGGCAAACTGCTTGCTGCACCCGACAAACTGCTACTTATACTTGGCGTACTGCTGGGTCGGACCCAAATTAGCTATTAGCTAAATTGCGTGTGACCTCGAGGAGCCCCTTTGACCATAAACGCGGCAATGCAAGCCTGAATTAGCCGGAGTAGCAGCGAGTAAAAATGACCGCTAGCTGCACTTGACTAACTGCTAGCTATACTCAGCTAATGAGCTAAATTAGTAAATTAGCTCTGAGCTAAAGCAGTGTGTGTGACCTCAGGGCGCCCACGTGACCGTGAACGCGCGTGGCGAGGACGACGTGGAGCCGCAGACGATCCTGAACAAGGTGTGCACAGCCTCCGCCGCTAGCTTCAGCACCAGGAGGCGGAGCCAGGAGCAGAGGGTGGAGCCAAGAGGGCCCGTGGTGAGTTGGGCTCCGCCGCAGCAATGCTAATGCTAACCTTAGACAATAACATCAGCGTTTGCGTTAAGCGCAGCCAGAGTGTTATTCTTGGCGTAAGCCCTAGCCCTGGTCTTAAGCACGGCTAAAGCTAGCCTTAAACACAGCCTTAGCGCTAACATTAAACGTAGCCTTAAACACAGCCTTACCATGAGCTTTAAACATACCCTTAATGCTAACATCAAACACAGCCATGGTGCTAGCCTGAGGCACAGCTTTTGCACTATATTTCAACATCGCCTTAGTGCTAACCTTAAACACAGACTTAACGCTAGCTTCAAGCATAGCCTGAGTAATACACAGCTTTCATGCTAACCTTAAATACAGCCTGAACATGAACCTTAAACATATTTTTCGTGCTAGCCTCAACCGGCCTTGTAGTTAACATTAAACATAGCCTTTGTGCTAGCCTCAAACAAAGCCTAATTGCTAGCATGAAACAAAGCCTGAGCACTCCCCTTAAACAAAGCACGAGTGTTAGCATGAAACAAAAGCCTTAAACATAGCATGAGTGTTAGCATTCTGCAAAGCCTTAGTGCTAGCCTTAAACAAATCATTATCATTAGCATGAAACAAATCCTTAGCGCTAGCCTTAAACACAGCCTTGATGCTATCCTTCAGCCTTAATACTCGCGCTAACCATAGCCTTAGTGAGCCTTAAACAAAGCATGAATGCTAGCTTTAGCCATAGCCTTAAAAAAAGCCTTGTTGGTAGCTTGAAACAAAAGCCTTTGCACTAGCCTTAAACAAAGCATGACTGTTAGCATGAAACAAAGCCTGAGTGTTAGACTTAAACACAGCCTTAATGCTGTCCTTCCACAAAGCCTTAGCATTAGCTTTAAACACAGTCTTACTGCTAGCATTAACCACAGCCTTAGCGAGCCTTAACCGAAGCGTTCGTTTGAGTATGAAACAAAAGCCTTAGCACTAGCCTTTAACATAGCATTTGTGTTAACACTCTGCAAAGACTCAGTGATAGCCTCAAACAAAGCATTAGTGTTAGCGTGAAACAAAACGTAAACGTAGCCTTAGTGTTACCGTTTATGTAAGCCTTAGCGGTTACCCTTAAACACTAGCATTAACTTTAGCCTTGGCATTAGCCTGAAACACCAGCGTTAACTTCAGCCTTAGCATTAGCCTTAAGCACGAGCATTAACTTTAGCCTAAGCATTAGCACTAGCTTCTCCTTCTCCTGGGCTCCTGGCAGGGTTCCGTCTACCAGAGGGTGAACGCCGCTGAGGAGATCCAGCAGGTCAACAAGGAGGACTTCTGGATCAGAGACAAGGTGGGTGTCTTCTGGGTGAAGGAATGTCTGCTTCTGGAGGAGAACCAGAGGAGAACCGGAGGAGAACCAGAGGAGAACCGGAGAAGAACCAGAGGAGAACCGGAGAAGAACCGGAGGAGAACCGGAGGAGAACCAGAGGAGAACCGGAGGAGAACCAGAGGAGAACCGGAGGAGAACCAGAGGAGAACCGGAGGAGAACCAGAGGAGAACCGGAGGAGAACCGGAGAAGTACCAGTGTAGAACCGGAGGAGAACTGGAGGAGAACCAGAGGAGAACCGGAGGAAAAGCCCAGGCTTGGAGCTTCCCGTTCTTCACAACGCTGGTGGCTGCTGAGATGGTTCCTCAGAGCCTCAGCGGAGCTGCTTCTGACCTGTGGAGAACCTGAGGACAACCTGAGGACCATCATGAGGAGGATGGAGAACACGATGATGATGAGGATAATGAAGATGATAAAAATGAGGATGACAGGGATGAAGATGAAGATGAAGATGAGGAGTAAGATGATGAAGATGAAGATGAGCATAAGGATGATGAGATGAAGACGTGGATGATGACGACGGTGATGAAGATGATGATGACTATGATGAAGATGAAGATTAGGAGCAGGATGATGAAGATGATGAAGATGTGGATGATGAAGTTGAGGGTGATGTTCATGAAGATGATGAAGACGATGAGGATGAAGGTGATGTTGAGGATGATGAAGTTGAAGATGTGGATGATGGTGGTGATGAAGGTGGTTGTGAGGTGCAGATGGAGGAGGAATCCCGGCGGCGTGAGGAGAAGAAGAGGGCGGAGCTTCAGAGGCAGCAGCTGGAGAAGGAGAGGAGGGAGGAGGAGCAACGGCAGGCGGACGAGAGGGAGAAGAAGACCAGGGAGAGGGCAGCACTCATCCACAGCCACAGGTGCAACAACACCTTCAGGACACCACGCTAAAGCTAACATGTGTCATAACACATTTATAAGCAAGTCCCATGCAGAAAAAGACCCGTGGACCTAGTCGTCACC
>CAAKHD010008542.1:95896-109205 GCA_901007705.1 Fistularia tabacaria | reverse complement strand
CGCTGAAGAAAACATCACTCTTCTGATGCCTGATAGAGTGCAAGAGCCTGGTGGGGTGGGGGGGTGGGGGTGGAAAGGGAGGGGGTAAAAAATGTATTCCTCGATTATTGTGTGTGATTTCCGCGGAGGCGGGAGCGTTTGAGGAGAATTCCAGGTATAATTTGTAGCATTATGGCGGAGGACCAACAAGGAGAAATTATGATTATCACCCCGTCCGGGCCCTTTATTCAATCTTGGCGTGTGAGCGCCTACACGCCGCACTTCAAACACGCAATCTCCATCCCACGCCGGCGTTGAAGACCGCTGAAAATTCACAGATCGGCTGGGTCTGTTGTGACATCTGCTGTGAGTGGCGTTTGGCGCCTGTTCAACCTCCACTCCGAAACGGATGAGGAGGAGCTGCGAGGAACCAGTGACAAATCATCAGGAACCTCCCGAAGGTGACGGAGAAATAACGCAAAAAATAAAGCGATCAAAATAATTGAATTTAAAAAAGGTGTAATTCATTGAAAAGTGGCAAGACATCAGGTGAGCAAGAATTACATACATTCATAAGGAAAATATTAAGACATTTGCAAAAAATTCCCCGGAAATTAAATATGAATTATATATATGTGCTGTCTAAATAACGAATCGCTACAATTATCTGATGGAAATTGATCATGTTTGTGTGAATTAGATGTAATGTGAAGTAATGACAGTAAATTAGTCAAAAATATGCAAAAAAAAATCGCATTTAGTTGGTGTGAAATCATTTTAGATATATGTAAAACAAAATATTTTTGACAAACAGGACTTGAAAAGAAGAAAAAATAGCAATAAAGAAGGATAAATTAGTAAGAAATTACCATGAAATCCCCCCCTAAAAAAAACTTTTTATAAACTTGAGAGAATTCATTTGAAATCTCAAAGTCTTAAAAAAAATATAAAATCACCTGAAAAAGAAATAAGGATGATGACCATGAAGAGAGTGGTGAAACCTGGAGATGCAGCAACCAGGACGGGGAGGGCTAGTGCCACAATCTGCAGCTCCCGTTAGAGAGAGCCTACAAGCAAGGAAAACAATGAAGAGCAATACCCCCCAGGGTTGCCCAAGAAGGGGAGAAGTTGAGCACCCCAACAGGAAGGACATACAGGCATTGAACAAAGCTAACAGAACTACAACCATGGGTGCAGTTTGCTTATGTGGAAAGGTCTGAAGGGAACTGACAAGTTTTGAGATGAAGATGAAGATGAAATGTTTGATTGGGAGACAAGTGGTGCAGGACCAGTGCCTTGTGAGACTCAGGAGTAGCCATTGGACTCTCCACGCCCCACAAGCCCTTCCCCAAGTCAGACATTCAGAAAAATGTGAGGTTAAGTGGTCCTCCACCAACAGTGGTGCCAGTTCTATGATGAAGTCGATCAGGTTCTCAAAGCCACAGCCAGAGGGAATGCCAACCAGAAATTGCACATGATGTGCACGATGATTGTCTGCTTTGCCGCCGAGAGATTTGGCACCAAAGAGCAGTGCCTAATTAACGTTGCAGGGGAGCCAAATCGAATGCAGAGTAAGATCATTCAGCTGCGGCAAGCACTTAGACAGCCACACCGGCAGTCAAGGGAGGAAGACAGGACCAGGCGAGCAGAGCTTGGCAATAGCTTAAAGAGGAATCTCGTAATGCTCCGTCGAGCCGTACGGCACGGAAAGAGAGGAATGAAAAGAGCTAAGAGGCATGTCGCCTTCATTGCAAGCCCTTTCAGCTTCACCAAGAAGATCCTTGGGCAGAAGCGAGGTGAACGATTCGCCTGCACTCAAGAAGAGGTTGACAAGTACCTCAGGACACCTAACAGCCACAGTGCGAGGGAGCAGGATCTTGGCCCCGTTAGGACTCTGATGATCCCACCAGAACCCACTTTCATTCAGCACCAGGGAGCCAACCCTGTGAGAGGTCCCAGTGGAGTACCATATGTTGTCTACAAGAGATGCCCAATGCCCTTTAAGCAATTGTGGAAGATACTGAAGGTCATCAATGGGCATATGGATTCCGAAGGAGTAGAGCTCACGCACCATCACTCCTGAGTGTGGAGGGCAAGGTAACTTGAGCGTTGTTGCCTAGCGCATGATGGAGGTCCTCCTGATGAATGCATACAAACACTTCTTTGCAGAAGGGGGGGATCCCAAAGGTACCAGGATGCATCCCAAGATCAAGCTGCGATAGTAGTCTGTTGGAGGAGTACATGGTCACCTGTGAAAGACAGGTGCTGCTGCATAGGGAGTCAAGTGACACCAAAGTCTCCAAGCTGACGCACAGCTGCATTACAGTGTTCTGGTTGGAGCAGTTGTGTCAGGCTGGGCAGGACTTGAGAGCAACCCAAGATGTTAGTTCAATTAGGCCCAGGGGAAGGAGAGACATCAGCTTGTCCAGGTAGAGGTTTGAGCAGGAGTCAAGGAAGCCCGCTCAAGCAAGATGGTCGGGATGAGACACATGGGGGCATGAATTAGATGGGAGCAGGCAGATCTCTTGGGCCAAGCTTTGGAAGGCGGAGCCATACTGGATAAAGTTCTTGATCCAGTCAGTCTACGACGACCTCCCCAGCCCATCCAACCTCTCCTGTTGGGGTCTGTCAGAGACACCTGCTTGCCCTCTGCGCCAGAGGAGAGGATCACTGGAGCACCGCCGAAGCTGTTGCCTGAAAGCACTGGGTAAGGGGCACTGTTGATGGTGCCATGACCAGGTGCTGAAGGTGATAGCAGATACCATCAGCTAAGGGATCTCACTCAGCAAGAAGCAACAGCCAGACAGGCATGCCGTTGCCTTTGTTATATCTTGAGAGAAGCTTCACCATCGCCCAAGCAAAGCGGGGGAGCGGGGGGGGAGGGGGGGGTTCTCCTGACGGTAGCGAGGGATAGGCAGCTGAAAGTTGCCCTTGGCAGAAAGCTTAAATTCCTAGATACCATCGCGGTGACCACCAATTTTTTTTTGCTGATTTTGTTTTGGCATTCTCTTTTTCACGTTGTCTTGAAAATATTCTTTAACATGGTTGATCCTTCAATTTCCTGCCAAAATGTAAAAATGTCTTCTAGTTAATTTCCAGGAAACCTGGACAGCTATTTTGGTTAGGTCTTGCACATTTATTTTGGGGGGGGGGTCATTTTTGTGATTGGTTGGGGGGATTTCTGAAACTCCTCACATTCTGCCTCCCATACATCCATCTTTTGAAAAAAGAAATAAATAAGAGAGTCAGAGAGATGTGTATTTCCCTCCTGAGAGAACTCGCTGTGCTCAAGTTAATGGCCTTCGCTTTCTTCCCACAGCGGGCGCCGCTGAAGGCCGAGAGCTTTTCATTCGAGCCACACATTAAAGCTGGTGCTAATCAGGCTGTGTGTGTGCGTGTGTGTGTGTGTTCGCCATTGCAGCATCAATAAGCAGCAGCCTTCACTTCCTGCCTCTTCATCACCTCCACGTGTTCATCCAACACAGTTCCTTCGCATCTAATGCTGGACTCCTCCTCTTTCTCCTTCTATTGCCCCCTCTTTTCCTCCTCTTCCCTTTCTTCCACTCCTCTCTCCTCTCTCCTTCCTTCATTAATCCCTCCTTTCTTTGGTCATCTTTCCTCATCTTTCTTCTTCTCCCTCCTCTTCTCCATCCTCCTCTCACCCCTCCTTCCCCCCTTTCCTCCTTTCCTCCACTCTACCCTCCCCTTGCCCCCCTTGCCTCCTCTTCCCTTTTCCCTTTCTTCCTCTTGTACATCCTCTTTCCTTCTTCCTCCCTCCATTCCTCCTTCCTCCTCTCCCTCCTCCTCTTCCCTCTTCTTTAAATGACGTCTGAAAAACGAGTCGTATGGAAGCCCAGAAGTGATCATACACATATTTTCGTCTTGTCTGGCTAGTTTTGGAGATGATATTTGCTGATTTTTTTGGATTGTTTTAGATTTAAGCATATTTTCTTTACTTTATTAGGAATTTTAATCATTCTTTAGGAGATTACTCAATGAATTATTTTTTGCTATTTTCCTGATAATTTCTTCATATTGTTAGATCGTTTCTTATTACTTCATTCATCTTCTGGATGATTTTGAAGGGAAAATGTTGCCATTTTTTTTTCATTACCGATCGTTTTCACATATTTATCTTAAATTGAAATTTGTCAGTGAAAACAATAGCCTACAAAATCAGAACGTTTTTCATTCATTAACCTTTGGGGTGATTTCTTGTACAGATTTTGATAACTTATTAATATTAGATATATTGACACCGTTTTTGTCAAATATGATTGATTTCAAATTTTGATTCATTAATATTGTTATTGTGAAATTACAATCACAGATCTCCCGTTATCGTGTCATGCCTCTCTTTTCATGGTAACTTGTTGCAATATATTTATAAAGAGTGTAAAATAAGTTGGCAGTTTATTATAATAAAGTAAATAAGTGTCAAGGGAGACATCATATCTTCATCTTCAATCAAGGCTGAAATACATTTACCTCTGGTACCAGGTACATAACTTCCACATAGAGATGCAATTTAATAAAACTGAATCTTGGGTTGGTTTGCTTTGAGATCTTCAAAATTAATCGCATCATTATCTCAGAAAACAAAGTCTGCCAATTGCCAGGAAATTATCCTGCAAGCATTACTGAGAGGATGCAGCTTCCACTGTTTCCAGCTAACAGATAAAGCAGCAGGCTAATTGGGCCCATGACCCCTGACCCCGTGGGACTGCCCACATGTGGGGCTCTGGGAAACTCCTTCATCGTCTTTCAAAGACACTCCAAGTAAAGAAAGCTAACACAGAATCCCTCATGATATGCTAACACAAACACTTCTGTTCAAAAAATATATTTTTATTGTTCTTAATATATTTTGGCAGCATGGTGGCGCAGTGGTTTTGCGCTTCGGCCGCACAGCGCAAAGGACCCTGGTGTGGACTTTGCATGTTCTCCCCGTTTCTGCATGGGTTTCCTCCCACAGTCCCAACAAAAAATGCGGCAGGTTGATTGGAAAAAAATTGAGAAAATAGCCCCGCATGAATGAGTGAGTGAATGGTTCTTTGACTATATATGTGGCCCTGCAATTGACTGGCGACCAGTCCAGGGTGTACCCTGCCTCTGGCCTGATGACAGCTAGGATAAGCTCCAGCATCCTTCGTGACCCTGAGTGCAGGATAAGCAGCGACGATGGATGGATGGATGGATATATATATATTTTTTTTTAGAGTTGAAAATACAGGGTTTTTTTAGGTAAATTCCTTGCCATTTTTACTTGCAAAATTATTTTTTTCATAATTTCACACAAAATTGATGAATTGAAAATAATTTTAAAAAAATAATGAAAAACATTAATCACACTTTTAAATAAGTAAACAACCGAATTTTGCTGTTTCTTTGCCAATCATTTTGATAATTCGCTGCAGATTTTCAATATAATTTCTGTCTTAATTGCCCCTTTATAGTTTTAACATTAGCTTAAGTAATTTATTGCACGATTTTAGACTTCTTCATATTTTTTAAAGATTTTGTTGGGCAATGTCTTGCATATTTTAGGAAGGATTTTCTGAGTAAATAACAAAACGAATGAAACTGGGTTGTCATCACGTCTCGATGCATGTCATCATGTCTTAAATGTATGAACCTTACAACCTCTTTGGGCTTCCGTGTAAAGAAGGGGCGGGGGTTACATGCACCGAAACGCAACAGGTTCCCGTCCTTTTCATTTTGCCTCCACGTGAATTCCTGCATTTATTATTTATTCAACCTGTGCATATCGCCTTCAGGCTGACAGGCAGTGTCCACACGTGACAACATTCCAGCTCCAAGCCGATCCATGGCAGGAGGGACGACCACGCCGTCTGTATACTCTGACTAACACCTGGGCTCTCTCCAGCTACACCACACTGCCCCCTAGTGGCAGAATGGGGTTGGACAGGCTGGGCGGCAAAAAACTGTGCGTTGCTAGGTTTTAAATCAATAAATGAAAATGAAAGAACAAATTCTTGTTGATAGATTTTAATCTTTGGCTTATCTAAAAACAGTTTTTATTTACATTATAGATATTTTCGAATCCTTCACAAGTACTTGTTTTATATTGCCAGGTAATTTTTTTCTGTTTATGTATTTTGGAGTTTATTGGGTTGATTCCATCTTTTCTCCATTTTATGCTGAAATTTCTGTAGTTATTTTAAAGTTATAAGCATGTTTAAAAAAAAGCGTTTTTCATATCATTTTCAGATTTCATCTTTCATACCTTCAAAAATTCGGTGATTTTTTTTTGCTTTTTCAATAATTTCTTGCAGTTGGGTTGTTTAATGTTATTCACCCATTCAGATTCACTTTGTTTTGTGTTCATTTCCAGGAGTCTTTTCAAACTGGCTCCCCTGAGTTTTCTTCAGTATTTTCTTTTTCAGGTCACTGCTGCAGCCTTTGCATCATTGATCTGACCTGTGTATATATAAAATTCATAAATGTATTCTTTTCTTCTGTGATTTCTTCCCAGACAGCTCTTGCATTTTTAATCCATTAGTCTTGAACTTGTTTCTATTTCTATCAATAAATCATTTGTGTAGAAAAAAGAAAAATATTAAAACAGTGGACACATTGATTGTTATTCTTAAGAAAGATTGTGGCCTCCAGTTGAGAGACAGCGTAACCTCGTATTATTTTCTTCAGCTGAACCTGATATTTCATCACTTTCGGTCGTGAAGGACATGTTTTATTTACGGACAAAAAGGCCGTAGACTGCCCGTATCAACTACTCTGTTTCCTCTCCTGTCTCCACGCAGTTAAAATTCCAGTTGTTTCACAAACACGACTTAAGATTTAGGAAAAAAAAAAAGTTTCGTTTTTTTTTCTACATTGTCACAATTTGAACAGTTAAAAACCTGAGAAAAACTGTCCCAACTCCAGAGGCCACAACACTGTAGGTTTAGAGCTACGCAAGCACGCACACACACACGCACACACAAATAAACTGATTTAAGTGTATGTGTGTACACTCTCATAACATGCACACTCTGAGTAACAAATGTGAAAAACACCGAAACACACATTTATCACTTGTTCCACCTAATGTACCAAAATATGTATATACATTCTTTAGCACACTTATACGTTTCTGTCCAAAATTAAATGCTGTTCACATGACGCCATAGTTGTTTTTTTTAATGAAAAATAAAAAAGTCCTGTTTTCGTGGTTCCCATTTTAAATAAGAAGTCAATCAACACCATCAGGTCACTGGAGAAAAAAAATTGTGGGTGTGCCGTATGTGTGTGTGTACATATGTGTTTTTCTGGGTGAGCTGGGGGGGGGTCACAAGTCTCGAGAAACTTTAACGAGTCATGACCTGAAGGAGTTTGAAAAGCACCCCCGACAAACATGGCTCCTCTACAGATTGGTGTGTTTCCACAGCCTCATTCACGTGACTTCTGATCTCGTGGCAAACTATAGCGTGCTCTTCAAGCTGCTGTGTCGGGCAGAGGGGTGAACGCCACAATCATCATCATCATGGTCCTGGACCAGGCCAACAGTCACTTGGCCACAAAGGTCCCCACCTCCTTCTCCAGACTCTGAGCGAAGCGGTGGTTAAGGAAGAGGAGCTGACCGTGAGGAAGCAGGCGACTGAGCAGGACGTCGATGCGGCTGCTCTTCAGCAAAACCTGAGGGGACAGTCAGGCAGAGTTTCAACGCCTTTTAAAGGTTGGGGTTGAGTTTATTTTAGGACTTGTTTTCTCTCTGCCTCTGATGGTTTTCGTGAGTAGACTTTTGCCTCACAAAGTAAAAAAAAAAAAAGCAGAGCATTTGAAAAACGAAAATAAAATTCAACAGCAATTTTTTTAAATTATCAAAATCTGTATAAACTTCAAAAGGGAAACTCTTTTTACATTGAAATAAAACTGCATTCTTGACAGCAGAAATAGTAAGTCATCTGTTACATTAATTTATTTCAAGGATTATAAGTCAGCCTGCTGGTCCATTCAGTCCTGCAGGCCACAAAAACGTTGATCTATTCATTCACTTATAAATAAGACGAACTTCAATCATAAGCATGGGACTATTTCTGATTGCTACTGGAGACGAAGAGAGTCAACCCCTCTGCAGGTGCTCAAACCTGGGATTCATTCTTGTGTGCATGCACAAACACACGCACACATATCCACACATATGCTCACAAACTTTGCAGGCAGGCAGCTTTAATCTGCAATGAGACACAACAACGGCGACATTCTTTACTTCCTTTAGAAGGCTGTCGCTCTAAGTTTCCAGTTCAATGTCGGCAGGAGACGTGTTATAGAAGAAACATTAGACGCTTATGTTAAAAGAAATTATGAGTTGGCCGTCAAATTATTTTGCCTTTGTTGTCTTTAATTTGTGACAATAATCTTGTCTAGGAAATATATTTTCTTGTACTTTTCCACCACGTTGTGTTGCTCTTGCCAGAGGGGGGCAATAAAGGGCATAAACTCTGTTTAGCAAGTTGAAGGTGTCGAACATGTGGATGCAGGTGTGACCGCGGTTCCACCAAACATCTCAGTAGAAATAACAGAGGTGGGCAGGAGTCAGCGAGCATCGTGGCGGGAAGGCAGGAGAGAGCAAATCTTAATTTTCTATACTGCTTATCCTGCAGAAACTACTCATTCCACTGGGGTATGAATAATTATGGGCTTGACCGTAAACACACACACATATGTGCATAACTGTATTTGTGCAAAATATGGAAATTAGCAGCAGTAAAGATCATTTGATCTAGTGAGCACAGAGACTATAACTAACTGGAGTAACTCGTAGTGCGTGCGTGCGTGCGTGCGTGCGTGCGTGCATGTTGGGGGGGGGGGTATACCTCGCTCCCCGGCCCAAGCATGTGCAGCATGTCAAGGCAGTGTCTTGTGAGGTTGCGCAGGGTTCCCTCCGCCAACAGCAGGTTCTCATGAGGCTGGCAGACCATGACAAAGCCCAGACTCTGGACGCCGAGCCACAGAGCGCTGGTTTCCTCAAAGAAAGGGTCCCCGGATCTCAGGCGCACCACGCCGCTGTCCGCCTCCTGCAGGGCCAACGCCTCCTCGCCTGGGACTATGTCCAAGGGGGGCTGCCCTGAGGCCTCCCGGGACAGGGAAACAGCGGTTCGGACCTCCCTGATATGGAGACAAACAGAGAGACATAGTCAACATTAATTTGACTCAACAATCAAGATTTATATCAATTTATATCATTTGTAGTACTTTTCATTTATATGTCTGTTTTTGACTGTTTTTGTCTTTGGGAGAAATGCCAAGTTCAAATTAAATAGATAATTTATAACATTGTGGGGGGGGGGCAAAAAAACAAAACAAGCCAAGTTTATTAATAAGTAAATTGGAAAATTAACAAAGGAAATCTTTAAAATCTGTGGAATAATACTCTAACATTGATAAAAACAAATCACTGGGTTGTTTTATGTACAAAATGAAAAATTACAGGGAACACAATCATTGGTATTTCAAAGGCAATATGGTTAAGAGCCACTCACCCCGGATCCCCCCACTCCCCTCCCCCACCTCAGCATCACCTCTTTGCAGCCCACCCACCCCAATCACCCTGAGAGACTGCCCGGTTGGAATTCTGTGGATTCCTGCCGCTTCCTGCGAACTATCATCTCCCACAACCTCAAGTGGGAGCTGAACATCAGCTTCATTACCAGTAAAGCACAACAGAGGATGTTCTTCCTATGACAGTTGAAGAAGCTCAACCTGCATAAGACGATGATGGTACACATCAGTCACCAAGTCCATCCTAAACCTCCTCCATTGGCAACAATATATTTAAGATAAGATAATACTTTATTGATCCCCATAGGAGAAATTCGGGTGTTGCAGCAGCAACATTAGAGGGGGGGGAAAAAAAAAAAAAAAAAAACAGGAAAGAAACACACATACGACAGTGCAAACACATATGCACATGCACATAAGTCACCATACATTCCACACACACATATACATACATTTTTACACATATACCCATGCCTACATAAATATATCTATACGCATATTCACAATATACACATACACATATATACATACACAGTTACACATAGATAGCACAAAAAACATGAGTGAGTGGGTGACAGAGTGATGTGGGGGCAGTAGCACAGATGCGCCCCAGGCAGTCAGAGTTGTGTCCCGTCCAGACTGCTGTTATACAGTCTGATGGCTGTGGACACAAAGGAGCGCCTGAAGCGTTCAGTTCTGCGCCGGGGTGGGATGAGCCGCTGGCTGAACGAGCTGCTCATCAGCCACAGCTCGTCGTGCAGGGTGTGGGAAGGATTGTCCAGGATAGCTCCCAGTTTGTCCCTCACCCTCCGCACAGCCACCGACTCAAGATAGTCGAGGTTGAGTCCCACCACTGAGCGAGCTTTCCTCACAAGCTTGTTGAGCCTGTTGACCTCACCAGTCCTGGCACCCCCCCACCAGCACACGATAGCAAAGAAGAGTGCGCTGGCTACCATAGACTGGTAGAAGGTCTTAAGGAGCACGCTGCAGACACCAAACCACCTCAATCTCCTCAGGAAGAACATCCTGCTCTGAGCCTTCCTGTAGCCTTCCCATCTGTGTTGTGTGTCCAATCCAGTTCACTGTTAATATGGACCCCAAGGTACTTGGAGGAGTCGCCAATCTCCACCTCTTCACCCAGAATGGTGATATTTTAACATTTTTAATTATAGTTGGGTTTTTTTTGGTGCTGTCTCCTTAGCTCTGCTAGACCCTCGCAAATTCCTTATACGTGAAAACTACTTGGCACATAAATATTTTCCGATTGTTTCTGAATGTTCCTGTATGCAGCTGCTGGTCAGTAAGGGTGTGCTCAGGGTAAGGGTTAAGGGTAAGTACAGAATTAAAGTCACTCATTTAAAAAAATCGACGCTAATCTATTAAACATGACTCATTTCCACGTCTTCCGGATGAAACCCATCGGAAACATTTAGTATGTAATTTCATCATATATATGTAATAGGTGGAATCCTGTAAATTAAAGCGAACCGCGAATCGATCGGGTGGCTCCGGTAGAACCGACTCACCTGGCGACAACAGCCACCTTCTCCGCCGTCAGAAGGCGCCTTTCTTCCGGCGTCAGCTGTTGCAGCTGCTCGCCGGAAAACACCGTCTCGTCCGGACCAAAGACCCGGGAATAAAGAACCCGGCACTCTCCGGGACCGAGAGCCTTGATCGGACACACCGTGTGGATGATAAAGCAGCGGACCATGACGTCGTTCGGAATACTGTTTAAAGTCCCGTTTCCGCGGTTCGGCTGTGTTCACTTCCGGGTTGGTCATGTGACAGGGTACTCAGCGCGCTGCTATCTTATTCCCACCGCCAGATGGCGCCCGACAACAGACTCCCGCTGACAGACGGTAATTTGAGTTCATTCAGTTTAACCAGCTGTATTCTACGAGCTGGCTTCTTTTCCCAATTGTGTTACTTCATCCATCCATCGTTGGAGAACATGCAAACTCCACAAAGAAAGGTCGGAATCGACCAAGGTCCTTCGTGCTGTTAGAAGCGCTAACCATCGTGCCACCCTACTTTTATTACTTGAAAATTAAAAAAGTTATCCTTGATGTATACACATATAAATGATGTAATATATGTATCTGTCTGTGTGTGTGTGCATATACAGATTTAAAGGTAACTGATGATCATAGATCATATAACGTAGAATAAACTGGTCTGCTTTGGTTTTAAATTGGGTTTTTTAATGTTTACTGTACAAAATATTGACTTTGAAAACATATCTTTACATCTGTATGGTTTCTGTTACAAACATTAAAGAGGGACCAAAATCTTCAATATTTTTGTGATCAAAATGTGTAATTGCACGTTAAAAGAATGCTAGATCAGTTGCAGCACCTGCTCTCAAAATTGAAGTAAATAAAATCTGAATTAAATTCAGTTACATTTCTGTTGGATTATTCATGGATTTTTTTTCATCTTCAGGTAAGTCAAGCAGCCATAGGCTACCATTAACGTCTCACAGCCAAATCAAACAGAAAGATGGACATGAAATAAAGAGCAACAGCGAAAGAAAGGAATTTTCCAGGACTGCAGACATGTATGAAAGGGCAAGAACAGACATTTGGTTTCATCAGACAAACAGAAGCAGCTGTTTAAGCGGCAGCTGCCACTGGTTCTCTCCAACATCTTTTTTTTCTGCCTTTGAGCAGTAGCAGCTGGATCAGAGGTCAAGACACACCTGCTGTCTTTGTCAGCATTCCCTCCAATGTCTTGCCAACCTCTGACCTCCAACTGAGACTGATTCACTATATATATATATATATATATATGTGTGTGTGCGTGTGTATGTCCATGTGTTTGTAGACATATTCATTATCTATACTTCCTCACTGCTTATCGTGCCCTCAGGGTTGCGGGGGTACTGGAGCCTATCCCAGCTGTCATTGGGCGTGATGCATAATTTCACCACTCACTCAGCCATTCATACACACACACACACTATATATATATATATATATATATATATATATATATATATATACACACACACACACATACCCTCTTGAAGTATGTATCAATGAAAATGAAGACATGTATTAGTTTTAAAGTGGAATATGATTGAATGACCCTCTGTGTAATGCAGAAACTTGACAAAATGTTGCAATTCCAAAATTACATTAGCCAGGAATGATTCAAAATGTCTACGTGATATATTTTGTTTGGATTGTTGCGTTTAAATACTTGTGAAATTGTATTTGATTATTTGCGCGTGCGTCCTCGCGTAACCCTCGATTCATAAAATGAGGAGCTTCTCAGATCCAACATGAGTGAGGGGCGGCGCTTCGATCTTAAACTCGGCGGTGCTGCTACTTTACACGGTCGTCGAAAGAAAATGGGGATTAAAAAAAAAAGTAAGAAAAAACGCGTGAGTGAAAAGAAGAAAGTCGATCTGTTTGGGACTTTTATTTCGAAAGGTCGTCCAGTCGGAGTGGAGCGTCCTTGAGTGAGTCCCTCTCAAGTCACGTTTCCCACGTGACGACACAAGCCAGCTGACTCCCCCCCCCTAAAAAAAAAGGGGGATGAGGAAATAGCGTGGGGGGGGGGTGCACCAGACGTGTCGGCCAATGACGGCGCAGCGCGGCGTTTTGAAATAAAGGCGAACCCAAATATGTTTTTTTGTCTGCGCCGAATTCTGCTGGGGGGATGGTGTGTGTGTGTGTGTGTGTGTGTGTGTGTGTGTGTGTGTGTGTGTGTGTGTGGGTGTGTGTGTGTGTGTTCCCCCCCCCCCGGGCCTCGCCTCGAGCTGCTGGATTTTGCCTTGAGATGGAAAATAAACCGAACTCGGCGG
>CAAKHD010008542.1:75084-89581 GCA_901007705.1 Fistularia tabacaria | reverse complement strand
GACCTCAGTATTTTTTTTTTTTTTTTTTTTTTTTTTTTTTTTTTTTTTAAATACCTTCACCTGAAAGGCCTAGCAGTTCTTTAAATTAAAATGTTTCACAACAGAAGACCATGGATTCACATTTTTACAGGTACTTACTGAATCTTCCTGGTCACGGTCGGCCACCAATGGGGCGGTCAGCAGGCTGCTCATTCCCGTTGGGATGTTGGAGTCACACTGAAAGTTGGACGATGATTCAGTCCTAAGTTAATTGCAGCTTTAAGCAAAGTCCTTTAATTTCACCAGAAAATGATTTTTCTTGATGTAAGCTATATTAAGGATTGTACAAAAAGCATTTACTTCATAAAAATGCTACATGCAGTGAATGGGAAATAAATTGAAATCAGCTGCCACTGATAACATTTCATCTTCAAAAACTAGCGAGCGTTATAAAATAAATCAAAAGCTCCTCACTATGTTGTCGTCGTCCAGCACATCCATGAAGCCGTCATCTTCATCTTCATTGTTTGGAGAGGCGGTGAGGGAGAAATGCCGGAGTAGCAGCGGGCTGGAGTCTAACTCCAAATGTTGCACAGGAGGAGGAGAAAACTGCCAGCAAGAAAACAGAAGGGCGATTGGTTTCAGTGCAATTAACTGAAAAACAACGAATTCTCTTCTCTCTCTTTGGGTACAGTGTCAGAAATAAGACAAATAAAACGGTCTTCTCCACAAGCCAAAATCATGTGTCATATTTTTGAGCCCTATGTGCGCACGCACACACACACACACACAGCTAGTTCAATCCCTAAGAATTATAAATAAATCACATACTAACAAATGCTTTGTTTGTGGTACTCCTGCTTGTCTTCTTATCATTCACCAAATAGAAAAAATGTTCTTAGCCCCCCTCCAAATAACGTAATTAGTTCTTTCATGTATTTCATTAATAACAAAAAATAAACATTATTCAGAGGCTCATTTAACTCACCGACTGAGGCAGACGGTTTTCAGACATCACATTCTAACCTGACTAATCTACTGCCTGGAATTCCATCTGTTCATGCAAACACATAATTTTACTCAGCGTCTGTCTGTCATAAAACCGCCGTATTGATTTCAAGACATACCAAAAATTACAAAAATAACAAGAATCCCACATCCACCATGAACCATCTGGCAGAAATTTTAAAAGGTACACTTTCGCACCCACATCAGGTTTGACCTCCCTTTCAATGATAAAAATAGATGTGAAATCACTCATGTGCATAAATAGGTAGGGTTCGGTGGGACATGCGTGCGCACACACATACCATGAGGGCTGGTGCAGAGCTGGGGCGGTGGGAAAACGCTTCCCTTGAGTGTCCGGAGTTGAAGGAGCCCAGACGACTTCGGGACACAAACCTGATCGGTTTCTTGAATTCAAAGCCCTCCTGTAAGGCAATTTTTTTTATTTTTTTTATTTTTTTTAATTGATGACGAATTGATACTCATGAACTCTCGAGAGGCTTTTCAGAAAAACAGTCAATGGCTACTGATTTGAAGAGAAGACTCCATATATGGCTAGTGTCTTTTTTAAAAAGCTACAAACTACTAAATCATCCATTTCAACCCCTTTAACAAACTTTTGAAATCATTGCTATGGAAACCTCACACGTTCAGTTCCTGAAACCAAACAGAGAACCCTTCTTTTGGCATGAATGGCATCTTGAGGGGGCCAAAACCTGGACTGACCTCTGGCACGTTCTCCTTGTTAGGGCCTTGAGATGAGGACGATGTCTTGGAGGGTTTGGGAGCAAATACTCCGTAACGGTGAGAGTTTTCCTCTTGTCCTTTCATGATTGGACTGAAGCACAGGAGCTGGGGCTGCAAAGACAAGGAGATTGTGTGCTGGTGAAAACCAGCTGCCGGGAACCACCAGATTGTGATGGTGGGGGAGGAGCAATTTTCAGTTTTTCAACTGAAAATTGCCATACACAAAAAATTTCACTAACCATTGGGAACATGATGAAATTTATTTCAACAAAAAAATTAACTAAATGACTGAAAAATTCCATGAAAATACATGAATAAAAAAAAAAAAATAATAAAAAAAAAATCACAAACTGTTACCTCACAAATAGCACCTGACCATCAACTGAATTTAGCTCAAAATAATTAAGCAATTAAGAATGTGCTTACTGGTAAAGAGCTGATTCTCCGAATTGGCATTTTCCTATAAAGGATTGTACAGGAAAGTGGGGTTTAGTTTGAACAGAAAGAGAAACAGACAGGTGTTTTTAGTTGGGGGGGGGGTGCAAACATTAATTTCTGGTATTAACACAAACCAGCTTACCCTTTGACAATTTTGCTGGATTCCTCAATGGCCTTTTCAAATCTGTGATGTTTGAAGGACAGTTCAACATTAGAGGAAAAAATGCTGCAATGTTTTCTGAGGGTCTGACGATCAGGTTCTAACAACTTTGTCATTAAGCCACCAAGGGCTTGGGGCTCTATTGAAAATCAGGAGGAACGGTTGGGAACAGAGGAAGTATGCTGAATGCAAAGAGGCTTGAGGTGGTCTCTGCATTTGGAGTTGTGCCCACCTGTATGCAAAGCGAGTCTAATGTCAGGCAAACGTGGGGTTTTAAGGGGCGGGAGGGTCTGGGGGACAGGGGGTGCAGCGATCAGCTAACCTACCATATGCCTGCTCGAGCCAATGCTGCCAACCCTCTTTTCTACAAGGCCTCCCTTTGTTTGTGGAGGGGGGAGTGTGTCCCATTCATTGGAGTCCACAGAGGGGGAAAGCAGCCATCCTCTGGGGTGCCCCAATTTCAATGGCTCAGACAGGAAAAAAAACTTTAGCCCTCCTTTTTCCCCATTGAAATAACACTGCATCGGAAGAGCGTGCCAAAAACAGAGGGGGTTGGCTATCAATAAACTCAGGCACATTGGGGGATAAAGGCCCCACCAGAGCCACCCCCTGATCTGGGAGACTCCTAGCAACCACAACAGCTGTATAGTAGGTGAATGAGGTTATAGAGACCAAATGCTGGTGTAATGGAACTCACACATCAGCCAGCAGCAGATGTCTGCAGAGACTCACCCATCTGAGGGCATTGTGGGCCACCCAGGATCAGATAGAATAGAATTTTATTAATCCCGAAGGAAATTCCTTTGCCGGATAACAATGGTTACACCAACACCCTCAAAGTACAAGGAGCACCAAGCATTGAGGATTTCTTCCATTGTTAAAAACACCTTTTTCTTGCAACACTTACGGCAAAAGAAAAAAATTACAGTCCCTTTCGGATTTTACAAGCAAGAAATTGGATGAAACTGAGTTTCAATGACTTTCTTCAGAAAAAAACTCCATTACAATTTCTTGCTTATATCAGTATTATTCTTGCTTGATTGCCATATTGCTGCAGTGGTTTGTTGCATCTCTAATATTTGAGAACATTGCTAGAAAAACAGTGAAGGACAACACATTATCCCTTCAACCAACCAAAGAAAACAGTTTCACTACGGATCAACATCATGTGACCAGGACCACACAAAGCATTTTTCACTTTAAAACTTGGCAATGCAAGGAAGTCAATTTTACTCAGCAGATAATCTGGGTTCAAATTAAGGGAGTCTTCTTCTTTTCCTTTCGGCTTTTCCCTTTTCAGGGGTCGCCACAGCGAATCAACCTCCAAAGTCAGCCATAACAATAATCCCACAGATTAGAATCTCTGCTCGTTCATCTAATCCTCAGTGATGGGGGGTGGGGGGGGGGGGCGGCTGGGCAAACAGATGGAGTTGCTGATTGATTATAACAGATGCAAGGTTTACACTGCAACTTACGTGTGCTCAATTTCCACACCGTCCAAGGGGCTACAGAGCTCTGAGCCGAGGCCTGGAGGCAAAGATAAGCATCAAGCATCAGTAAAAAGTGCCTGTGCTGCAGACACGGGGCAAGAGATCTGGTCCTGGTCGAACACAATTCCCGTAATGTACATTCATAATTGACAGTAGTCTAAAAGTTGAAATGATATTTACTCTGCCCTCAAGTAAAATCCCATTGAAATACTTCAAGTGATGTGTGTTGTTTTAACTCTAGCTCAATTACCCATCACATTAAAAGGAATCCCTTTCTAAAGGGCTGGGTTTTTCATAAGCACATTTGCTTACGATTAAAAAAAAACGGCAATAGAGAAGTAATGCAGCCGCAAACGATAGCGGATCACATGACATTAAGCCACATCACGGTGAAGATTGGTGACACAGATAAACGTGAGGCCCACGGGCATCAACCGCAATTAAGACAGACAAAAGGTTTGGTGGAGACTCACCGGCATCAGAGGAGACGTCAGAGGCGAAGGAGGGAGACTTCTCTAGGGTCACGCGCTTTCCTCTTTTCGGTGTATCACTTTGTGTGGAAAAGCTAGAAAGGGAGTGCAAAGCGTGTGAGTGCTGAAATCCAAACGGCAGTACGCTGGCAACCCAAGACTTTTTGCATATTTGCATGAAAGTGAGACAGCAAAAAGTACAGACTTCAAGCAAGAAATACCTTCCAAGTCCTGCTAAATTGTTCAAACCCTCAGTTAGATTGGTGACAGGAGACATAACGCTCACGGGTCCGGGGGAGAGGAGACTTTTGCAGTGCGGCAACCTGGTGATAAGCTCCGACAAAGAGCTCGAGGAAAGCCCGGGGATGTTGTCGGGCCTTTTTTTTAACCCGGTTTTCACAGGGCTGTCGGTGCCAAAAACATCAGGAGACTCCATTTCGTATTTGGAGGGTTTGTGTTGAATCCCCAAGCCGGTATGGCTTCGCTCGGATGCGGAGTTACGGAGAGTACGACGGCAGGACTTCAGCATGAGCAGGGAGCTAACCGCTTAGCAGCGCTAGCTAAGGAAGCATTTCCGAACGTGCGACCCGAAACGTTTGGAAACGTCTCGGTGACACCGCGAGGAGTCAATGTTTGGTTTTGTCTGGCACGTCTCGGTGGCCCCGCGTGGAGTCAATACTTGATTCTCTGTTATTTTTAAAAAAAATAAAAAATTAAAAGTTAAAACATTGTGCGGCCGTCAGAGAGCTGCTGTACGGCGTACACCCACTCTGACAACCACCGGATTCTGAGAACACAAGACGCTTCTCGTATTTATTTTCAAAATGATGCTCCGGAGCGGCAATATCTCGACCAATCAGCATCCATGTTATATCCAGCTGACCAATCGAGGTGCGGAACGTCATTCCCGTGTCATCTCCTCACCGGATGCGGGAGAGGGGGAAGAATGTGCCACAACCCTTCAAAATTTCATATTTTCTTGCTCATATCTTTTGTTCTCAAACATGGACCTGTATGCTTGTCTTTTTCCAGATTAGAAATAAACAGGAAAAATATAAAAGAAAATATATATTGTCTACATATGTGATGTAAAATTTATTACATTTCAGGAGAGGGGGATAAAGTTTTATACCAGTGACCAAATGCTGTCCTCTGTGACAAAATGGCTGTCTTTGCAGGACTGACTCAAAAAAAGTTTCACATTCCTCGTCTGTTTTGCAAAAGACATAAATATCCAAATAATGCTTAAAAAATTGCCCTGCATTTTAAACTCAAATAAACCATAAGAAAATGCTTGGTCAAACATAGATATGCCCAAATGGTGTGTCAGAGAAACGGCTGCCAATATTGCCTCCCACACTGAAATGAGCAAACATGAGCACACATAAGTGAGCAATTTCAACCAAATCACGGAGTTAAAGTGGGAGAAATACTGAATGAAATGATACGCCATGAACCAAAAAGTCAGTCACTGTGAACATGTTAATTTGCAGACAATTTTAAAATGGATTTGTTTCGGTTATAAACTGCAATTTACTGTCTCATATTTGGCTCAACTTTTAGTTAGGGGTTACATTATAGAAGTCAGTTGCAGTCCAAAAGAAAAAAATGTATCATTTTTTTACAACTTCCATTTTCACATGAGAACGTGAGAACATGAGATATAACCTTCTCTGTCCAGTTCCTGGCCAAAAATATTTTTTTGTTTTGTTTTTACAGTATTACTAAAACCAGTATGAAGTACTTAAGTATTCCACTCGAATTTTCATTCACATATCTTTTGGGCTCCCAGTCCAAAATCTACAGGTTTATGAGCTTAAATCAATGTCTATCTGATGTTAAATGGTTGTCTGGTCCAACTGGTTGTAACATATGTCTCAACAGTGTTATGTTGCCATACATATGTTGTTGCAATAACATAATCCTGGTCAAACCTACACAAAATCACAGACAGTAAAAACTGATCACAAAACATCATGAGCACATGTACCTGCCAAAGTAGATATTTGCCAAGACCCCCTTTTTCAACAATGCAGTTGCACAATGTAAACATTTTGTACATATTGACAAAAATTCAGTGTCAACTTCTGTATGATACGTAACGTGACTGCAGTGGAAGAGTTCTCAACTTGTTCAGGCATACCCCCCTATGTAAACTACAACAGAGACAAACAGTGACAAGATCAGTAAAAGACATCAGGTGGGGTGAATCTCTCCTCTGCATTGAGGAGCATCATGAATGATTTTGATGTGTTCATTTTATAGCCAGAGAAATTATCAATTCTTTCAGTTAAATCAGAAAGGGATGGGACAGACACATCATCTGAATAAATAGCAATGCAGTGGTCAAGATTTCCATCTTTAAGTCTGTGATATTAGTGTGCTCCCTCAAAGCAATGGCCAAAGGCATAATTGCAATAATGAACAACTGAGGGGATAAGGGACTCTATCTACGGCTTCTTAGTCTTTATCAGTTTTGATATTATGTTTTTTAGTTTATTTCAGCACAAGGACTGCTGTATAGAGGTTTAACCCATTTAAACAAGCCTTGTCCCTGGCCAAAATACCTGAGCAAAGTAAAGTTTCTGCGCCACCTAAAATATCTCCTACTTCCTTCTCTTTCAGGACTCCAACTTGGTTGGTTTTTGTTCAAATTTACTGCTCAGACCACATCTCCAAAGATAGAGGAAAACTCTGCAGACCAGCCACCAACAAGTTCTTCCAGATCACTAAGGTTGTCTGATCTACACAAACCAAATACAAATCGAACACACCAACACAACAAACCTTTCTGTGATGGTCACATAGGCTGTGGTTATGTGAGACCCGGTTCCAGCACAATCCCAGGGTTTGTCTTGCAGAGTCTCAATCGGATCAATCGTTGTATTTGTTCATGATATTAGAGATACATCTGAATTTGAAAAATTCTCTGGCAGGCAGTTCACCACCATGTTTTAATATCCCAATACATCTTTGCTTTATTCAGATCCACGTGGAGTCTGGTTTTATTTCAAAGGTCTCTTTCATAACCTTTGAACCCTGGGAAAAAGCTCTTTCACCCTGAGGAGTCGTTGTGCAGTTCAAGTATCTGTGATTAAACTCCTGAATGTAAATGGAGGTTGATGAACTTCTCTACAGAGGGACGACCATAGGGTTCCCCGCCCCCCGTTGGAATGACCAGACAAAGGGAGGGGAGGAAGAGATGAATATACCCCTCCCCGCAGCCCCCTGATGCCTTCTGCTCCCACCAAAACTACACGGACTCCCTGCTGCTAGCTGCCCTTCTTACACCAGCGTCTTACACAAGCTCACGCCTGCTGACCCCCCTGACCATTCATGTACAACAGACAGGAGTGTCTGAAGATTTCCTCCTGCCATGTCATTATCTCAAATATTTTTTCTTTTAGACTGTTATTTACCTGCACTGTCATATTGTGCAGCCCAGTCCCAGAGATTTAACTGATTTAAGCTGGTTTATCATTTATAGGTTTGTTAATTTGGACTCCCGGTCTGCAGTGTTGGCGCTCTCCTGTGCTGGTCACCAGTGTAAAAGATGTATCTATCTGAATGTACTTCCTGATTAAATCAGGGTTAGATAAAATAAGGAAATGGCCTCCATATTGGAGCCAAACAAAATCCATGTGGCATTTTGGGTTGAATATTAACTTCAATCTGTCTTTCTGATAAATTATTTCCTCTTGCTTCATCTTGCTCACTAAAATATGTCTAACTTCAATCACTTGGGGCTATTGAATGGATAAGAGTTGAATAAAAAAGCTATTCTTTACTCTTTAAGATCTTGCTTAACAATTTATCAAATAAATGCACCCTTCCTCCCCGAGGCTTTATCACCCAGTTCTTTAAATTCATAATCATCTGGTAACAACTCAAAGTATTTATTCAGCTGAGTAAATCTGACTAAGGAGATCTGTTGAAATTCAAGATGAGCGACTCCAGTGACTGCACGTCCCATGGTTGTTGTTAGTGGATGATTGGAAAAGTCACAAATTGCTGATTTACTGGGATTTCCCTCACAGAAACACCTCAAATTGATGAGAAAAAAACGTGCAAACCAAAATCAGGAGTACCCAGTTTTCTGGGTTAAAAAGTCCAGACTGGGAAGGCCAGGTTAGCTTCAACAGCTTGAAAGGCGCATTTGCACAGCCAGATTACAAATGCACCCTGCAGGACATGAGTCATAGCAGCCAAAAACCGGATACCAGAAAAACTGTTGGCAAGGATTCACAAACATCAAACAATGGAATATTACAAAACCATTGCCTGGCCCGAGTCTCTTTTCTCCTGAGAGTTCTGACCCAATCTGCTGCTGGAGTGTCCACATGTCGCAAGAGATGTAATAGGCTGTCGGTAAATTTAATAAACACAATTCAACACTCATTCGACACTCAAGTCCTGTTTCTGTCTGTTTTCAACCCTACCTGACAGAAGTATATACATAAGTACTATACATCCTCCAGGGTTTGGGTTCTACCTATACAGTTTGGTCCGGTGACACCATTTTTGTCATTCAGATTATGTAAATCCCCTTCATTGATTTGAAACAAAGAAGTCAATGAGAATCCAAAGTGTAGACTTCCACCTCTAATTGTTTCACAGGGAGAGACGATATATATATTCCAGTTGTACTTTTACTTACTATTAGACAAAGGAAAGCAGTGATGACCGTTTTTTTTCCTACCATTGGAAGTTAATTGATTTCTGGCTTCTTTAAACTAGAATTTCCAAACATTACACAACTTAATAATTTTTAGATTTCATTTTATGTTTTACTAAATTTCTCACAAATGTTTTGTTGACTGAATGCAGATTTTTAAAGAAATAGGTAAATTCTTGCACATTTTTTGTGCTTATTTTTTAACCCTTTTTCGATTATTCACAATGTTTGATTTCACAGGCATTCAAAGGGTTGAAAATCTGAATTTGAATGGAAGTTGGATTTCTATGACCAGGACTAATGCAAATTAAAACACTTGGAGAACGTAAACCTTCAGAGTGTGAGCTCTCCGACAAAGACCCCAGAAACACCGGTGGTACTAAGGGAAGACCTGAAGGACTCAAAGGCGTGTTTGTGGAAACCTCTGCAGACCCCAAGAGTAGCTAAGTGTCTATCTTAACGGATGCGTGCCAACATTGAATGAGTACAAAGGCCAACATGTTACTCATGGAGTTGTACAATGTTCCTAAAGGTAGTGTTCTGTGCACACAGGAGATTCCCATGTCTTGGCTGTGTGGACATCTTGTGGTTGAAAGTATTACTATGAGGATACACAACAAGACCTCCCATGAGACATGCACTTGTCTGCTTTTGGGGAGGTGCTGTTTGCCACTCCCAAAAACCTCCTTCCTAAGCTGCTGCAGAGCAGACGTGCCTCAAATGAAAAAACATTTTTCGAGTACTGTGTGACATAGAAAGACGAATATCAGACAGTGGCAACAGAAGAGCCACATGAAGGATTTCAAGGTCATTCTGGGTGAATATGGCAAGGTCAACTTTAAGGAAGACATAGACAGGTACCCGTATCTGTGCGGCGTGAGAGGATGTTTCTGAAGAATCTGTCTAACTTCTTCAAGTCACTTGACCAAAGCACATTGGATGGACTTAGGCATGCTGTAGACTATAACTATCTCATTCCTTTTACATGTTAAAAGTCTGAGGAGAGTCTGCCATCTGGATCCAGTTTGGCCAACTCTCTGTCCGTCAGTGAAACAAGAAAGATGTCACATTTCGAGGATCAGGAGCCTCAACGTGACCTAGACCATGGCATAGCGTATGAAGCAGTCTTGAGCAAAGAACAAGGAAAGATCCTGAAAGCCCTCAAGTAGTTAAGTAAGGTGTACATGGACTGGCTGTTGCTTGGGGCTAACTCGGGCCACCTTTTCAGGTTGAACCAAGCTGGTTGACAGTTTTTCATGCAAATGAAACTACTTTTTTTTAACCTCTATTTTACCTGGAAAAATTCCATTGAAACTGAGAACCTCTTTTTCAAGGGAGTCCTGGCCAAGATAGGCAGCAACAAACACAAAACACATTTACAAAATCAGACAAAATGAAAGAAAGGCTATCAATGAAATACACTGTTACTTTGCAGTCTTTCTGCTACGTATTCCTTGCAGAGAGTGCAGGATGGAGAAATGCCATTTTGCCCAAATCAGTATGAGCAGATGAAACACAAAGCAACAAATGACCTTGTTGACTTAAAGAGTAAGGATCAGCAATTCTCTTTACAATCAAGGTATAAATGTAGGCAGGCAGTAATCCAAGTATTGCGCTGTGGATGAAACTAAATCAATGACTGGTCCTTTGGGTGGCCAGAGTAGGTAATCCTACCCAAAAGTACAACTTGCAATGGTGCACTGACTCGTGACAATTTTTTTAGAACCTCAGGAATGCATGGAAAACAGTGTCAATCATTCAAAGGCAGTAAGCAGAAATATTCATATACATTAGATCCGCATAATCTTGCCCAAACCAAAAAAAAAAACACAGCCTTTTTGGAATTAAAAAACATTTTAGCCTCTTTCTTCACAAGTTTCTCCAAATTCAGATTGAGAGTGAGAGTCAGAAGTTTCAAGTCATGAAGTAATGTGTGCTGGGCAACAACAGAGGCTTTCTGCAAGGATTAACCTGGCCTGAGCCAGAGTTGGTCCACATCAGTAGCACTATCCTCTCCTCTCCTCTCAAAATTAAAGTTAGTATCTGACACATTTAGGGCCCAGATCATTGATATCAATCATTAATAAGAAGAGGCCTAACACAGAAGCCTGCAGCACCCCCTTGTGGGCAGTAACAAATTGAGAACACAGACCATCTAATTTAATGCATTGAGTAAGAAAAGATGGATAGATCAGGTCTGGAAGATTTTCTATGATGTAGAGCTTTAAGGGCTTTATGAACTTCCTGAATGGAGAAAGAAACACGTTTGAAAGACACACAAGTGTACATTGGGAGATCTATGCAGGGTTTCCAAGAGACAGCTCCCGCAGAGACAAACAATGAGCCAGAAGCATTAATGCTTGTTAAAACAATTTAAACCCTCCATGGTATCATATAAAAGAACAGAGTCCATTAAACCATATGTAGGTAAAGCCTGGGAATGTTTACTCACAGAAAGAGAATGAATAACTTCCCAAAATGCCTGAATTTAAGTTCTTAGTGGTGTTGGACAAGTAATACTCAGATATTGCTTTCCAAGTAAAATATGAGCATTTGTTTCTCAGTTCTCTGGAAATAGTCTATGTCTATTTATTAAATAGTCTATCTAATACCATTTTTCAAGGATAAATCACTTTTTGGAAAACCTTCAGAAAACCATCGAAGAATGTTGACATGGTGAGTAGAATGAAGGCTGAGTGACTAGTCAGTGAAAGGAGACAATTTAGTTTCAGTCAGGCACAACAGATCAAGAGTCATGACTCACAGTGTGTGGCATATACCAGCTTTAATACACATGAAATAAGTATCATCATCATCGTCACCATCATCCTTTTCACTGTGTTTATCACTGAGATATATACTCACATTAATAAAGCCAGCTGAAACATAATCACACCGTAGAATGAACCCATTTGTTCTAAAAGGAGTTTCTTATCACAAAGTAAACCACAATGTATGTCAGTGTTTGTAATTTACAGTCATTTAAATGCTCTTAAATGCCCCAATTTCATTGGTAAATGAAAATCTGTTTTGTGATCAGTTCTTTTACTGGTTAATCAATGGATCAAAGAGATAAACCAGTTTTATTCCTTTTATCTTTTACAGACACAGATAGAATAAAACTGACACAGACATGCATCCAGGAATCTAAAGTAACAACACTGTACATGTAAAAATGAAAATAAAAATGAATAGGGATCATGTGACATGTGACCACCCCAATTTTTTACAGTTCATTCAAGGTGACAAAATAATGCCCATATTTTCTTTTCACTTCGTCTATAGGCTGGGAACATTGTCACACTACATTATTAGTAACACTTTGGAGCCGATGCCTGATTAATACTTAAAAAAAATATGGCAAGCAGGTAAGGAAACTAGACAAACCAAAACTCCTCAGTTTAAAGTTGCACAGTACAAAAATGTAAAACATGCATAACTTATAAAATTAATGTTCACTGTTATCCAAACAGAAATAATCACACATTCACAGTAAACATCCCTTTGAGAAACCTTTTCAACCAAACCCTGGTAACACTTCAACCAAGCTTTCCATATCCGATGAACAAATTTCAAATCAAATAATTTTCATTCATGAATTACAATACAGAATTATTGTCAAGTGCAAAAAAAGAATCTGCTGTCTCCAACAGATCACAATTGCACCAGGACACTCAATTACTTTACCTTTTTCTGGTCAGCTCTTCACAAGGGTCTATAGTGTCCCATTGAACAAAGCTACGAGTTAGTGTAGCTGTCTGTGGAGAGTTTGACTTAATCCTTGCTAACATGTCTACATTTGTGACCATTTACAAACCTTTGACGTTGTTACTTCAAATTGATGTTTTTTGGCACAAATTCTTCTTGATTCAAAGTGTCCTCATACATAGGTCTGGTTTTAACCAGTTTGACAGTTCCATTCAAAATCTTTTTAAAAGGCAAATTTCCATGTCCGACTTTGGGGTCAAGTTCCTTATTCATTGCTGTTATCTCTGCTATTCAAATCCATATAAACAACACAAAAAAACAAACAAAATAACAAGATAAAGTTTGGGCATTTATGACAAGTTTTGAAGTGTCAACATGGCACTCCTACACATATATATGGTGTAGTGACTTGCAGTGAAAATTCACAGTGATCAGTGACATTCCCACAAAGGTTCCTGGCACTGATTTTTTTTTGTTAAAAGTCAAGTCATTGTACTTTGTCGAATGTTCTTTGTGTGTATCTTAGCTTTTTTTTATTTAGACTGAGACAGTTTAATGACACACTCAGTTGACTGAATAACGATACATACCAATGTTGTATTTGAAAACCTTCGGTGGTGTTTCAATGGCCCCACCAGGCCAGGCGATGGGCTTTGAATGCAAGCCCCTGGTGACCGGGCCTGCACCAAAGGGCACCGCCCAAAAACAACAATGTGGATTGCCCTTTCTACAGGTCACTACTCATAGGGAAGGCCAAGATGGCTGGAGGCAGCATGAGCTGAGTGATGGCTGAGAGTGGGGACCATGCCAGTCCAATACTTGGCTGCAGAAGCTTGCTCTAGAAATATTTAACACCACCTCAGATAGGTGATGTTAGGGGAAGGAGCCTAAGCTGGTGTGTGATTCTGAGAGGCTCAGGCAAGATAAAATAGGGGCTGCCTCGATGGACAGCTTGGGCTCTGGAACCAGTCTTCTTGAGAGGGCTTGGACTCTCTTCCACTCTGGAGTTGCGCCCAATGAGAGGCACCCAGCAGGCCCCCCAGCTTGATGCTTGTTGCCTTTACGTTGGGGTTCCTGCTAGTGGACAGGAGGGCAGCCTCCTGACTGAATCTGTGGTTGTGTCATCAGACTTGCGACAGGGTTTCGGTTTCAGGGTGGGTGGGTGGGTGGGTGGAGCTGTCAACTGATCGATCTGGTGGTAAGTTGACTCCGATGGTGGGGGAGAATGCCGGTTAAGCCGAGCAAGCCCAAATGTGTTTTGGGTCTGCTAGGAACAACTGGCAGAGTATCCTGTCAGAAAAAAAGTTAACTTCTACCTCCAACAGAGCTTTAGCCATGTCCCGGGAGGCTGGGGACATTGGGTTCAAGTGGGCCATGTTCTGTGGCTAAAACTTGGTGTGGGAGGAGTTTGGTGAGGCCATGGAGAATGACATCTGGATGGCATTGAGGAGATTCTGGTCCACCATCCGATGGCTCAGAAGGGGAAAGCAGTGCAGCATGAGAACTGTGTATGGTGGGGATTGGGCAC
This sequence comes from Fistularia tabacaria, assembly GCA_901007705.1. Classification (NCBI taxonomy): domain Eukaryota; kingdom Metazoa; phylum Chordata; class Actinopteri; order Syngnathiformes; family Fistulariidae; genus Fistularia; species Fistularia tabacaria. The sequence goes on along the minus strand of CAAKHD010008542.1, from coordinate 75,381 downwards.
TGCTGACCTTGACTCAAACATTGTGGGTCAAGAGAGGGAATTCTTTGAAGACCTCCTCAATCGCACTGAAATCCAGTGAAGCAGTGTCTGTGGACTGGTTGAAGGGCTCTCCTATCTCTGGGGCTGAAGTCACAGAGGTACTGCAAAGCTGCAAGAGCTGGTAGGGCCCTGGGGCCATCCGGGGGCGGGGGGGGGGGGGGGGGGGGGTGGTTGGAAAGCAACAAAAAAAAAATCTTTTTGGGGGAAAAAATTTTTTTTTTGGGGCGGGCACAAAAAATCTTTTAAATTTTTTAAAAA
>CAAKHD010008542.1:17634-71504 GCA_901007705.1 Fistularia tabacaria | reverse complement strand
CGGGGTTTGGGCGAAAAACAAACACCCCCCCCCCCAAAGCCCCCCCCCCCCCCCCCCCCGACCAAACCCTGTGCCTGTCTGCTGCCAGCATGAAGAGAACACTCTCCACCATCAACAACCGCAAGGCAGCAGGCCCAGAAAACATCCTTGGTCGGGTGCTGAAGGACTGTGCAGAGGAACTTAAGGACGTCTTCACAGACATCTTTAACACTTCCCTGAGGCAAGAAGCGGTTCCGTCATGCTTCAAATCCACCGTCATCGTAGCCCTGCCAAAAAACCTGCCCCATCCAGTTATAGTGACTATCACCCCGTAGCACTGACCCCCATCATCATAAAGTGGTTTGAAATCCATCCTACCTCATACCCTAGACCCCTACCAGTTTGTATACCGGGCCAAACGCTCCACAGACGACCCAATCGGCTCATCTGTCCATCTAGCCCTCACCCACCTAGACACCAAAGACTCCTATGTGAGAATGCTGTTCTTGGACTTCAGCTCAGCATTCAACACCACCATCCCACACAGCTGATCACCAAACTACAACAGATGGGGCTAAACACCTCCCTCTGCGACTGGCTTCAAGCAGTACGAGTTGGCAACAACATCTCGAGCAGCATCACACTCAGCACAGGGGCCCCAAAGGGCTGCGTGCTCAGTCCCCTGCTCTTCACCCTGCTGACTTATGACTGCAAACCTTCCTACAGCACCAATCACATGGTGATAACAGACAACAGAACTTTGGTGGGTCTCATCAGCAAGGACGACGAGACCCACTACAGGAAGGAGGTCGAACTTCTAACCACGTGATGCAGAGACAACAACCTCCCGCTGAACATCAGCAAGACCAAGGAGATTGTTGTTGACTTCCAGAGAGGCCACACCAAGCACTCCCTGCTGACAATCAATGGCGCTGCCGTGGAGAGAGTGAGCAGCACCAAATTCCTGGGGGGTGCACATCAGTGAGGACCTCTCCTGGACCACCAAGACCTCATCACTTGTGAAGAAGGCACAGCGGCGTCTATCGAGAGATTACTACTTTTCCTGTTTGTTTGTTTTTTTAACTTAATTAATTTATTATTTTTTCTTTTTTGCACTGCTGCTGCTTTGCACTAAAAATCAGTCTGTATCTGCGTGGACTTTACACTTCAATACCTCATAGTTTAATGATTACCGTTTAATGTGACATTTCAATCGACTGCCAACTTGCACTTAATTACTGTTGATTTCATGCCACCGTGGGGTTGTGAGAAACGTCTTCTCGATTCCTCTGTTCTACCAGCACAAGCGGAGAAATTGACAATAAAGCTGAATTTGACTTTGACTGTGAAAAGTAAGAGTACATGATATGTAAATATTTAAGGAAACGTGAGATGATGCTCATAACATTGAATCTTGACTAGGATTTAAGATTTAAAGAAGAAGCCGTGGCAAGATTTTCTGAATGCTTTAGAATAAAGTACATTCACAAGATAAAAACTTCCAATGAGGTTCTAAATTCCATTTCTAGATAGTAAAGACAGTAAAGTCACAGTGACATGTCTGAGGTTATCATATGCTGTTTCACAGTGAATGAGCTGTGATGTAAATTACACAACAATTGTCAATTGTAAAACAAAAACATGAATCATTTTGAATTTACTATATACAACATACTCAATTTAGTTTGAAGCGAACGCCATACATTTACTTCTTGTGACCACTTGACCCCAAGCCTGAGGCAGACTGCAAAAACAGACTGGCTAAAACAGTTTGAACATGGTCTACCGCTGTAGCAGAACAAGAAAGTAAATAATTCTAACAGCTTTCCTTGAAAAACAAATCCTTTCATTACATGGAGAATCTGAAACTGTCCCCAAAGAGAGGAGCAAACCAAAAGGCAAATGGAACAAGTGTGAATTAAATGAGCAATTTATCCGCGGGATATTGCAATCTCAGTTTACTTCACTTGACTTAAAGATGTTGTGAGATACACCATATGGCCAAAAGTATTTGCTCACCCATCCAAATAATCGGAATCAGGTGTTCCAATCACTTCCATGGCCACATGTGTATAAAATCAAGCACCTGGGCATGCAGATTGTTTTTACAAACATTTGTAAAAGAATGGGTCGCTCTTAGGAGTTTAGTGACTTCCAGAATGGAACTGTGATAGGATCCCACCTGTGCAACAAATCCAGTCATGAAATTTCCTCTCTCCTAAATATTCCACAGTCAACTGTATTATAAGAACATGGTAGTGTTTGGGAACAACATCAACTCAGCCATCAAGTGGTAGGCCATGTAAACTGACGGAGCGGGGTCAGCGGATGCTGAGGCACATAGTGCGAAGAGGTCGCTAAGTTTCTGCAGAGTCAATCGCTACAGACCTCTAAATTCAGGTGGCCTTCAGATGAGCTGAAGAACAGTGCGCAGAGAGCTTCATAGAATAGGTTTCCATGGCCGAGGAGCTGCATCCAAGCCACACATCACAAAGTCCAATGCAAAGCGTCGGATGCAGTGGTGTAAAGCACGCCGCCACTGGACTCTAGAGCAGTGACGATGAGTTCTCTGGTGTGACGAATCGCTCCATTTGGCAATCTGATGGACGAGTCTGGGTTTGGCGGTTGCCAGGAAAACGGTATTTGTCTGACTGCATTGTGCCAAGTGTTAATTTTGGTGGAGGGGGGATTATGGTGTGGGGTTGTTTTTCAGGAGCTGGGCTTTGCTCCTTAGTTCCAGTGAAAGGAACTCTGAAAACTTCAACGTACCAAGACATTTTGGACAATTCCATGCCCCGAATTCGTGGGAACAGTTTGGAGCTGGCCCCTTCCTTTTCCAACATGACCGTGCACCAGTGCACAAAGCAAGATCCATAAAAACATGGATGACAGAGTCTGGTGTGGATGGAGTTGACTGATCTCAACCCGATTGAACACCTTTGGGATGAATTAGAGCTGAGACTGAGAGTCAGGCCTTCTTGTCCAACAGTGTGTGACCTCACAAATGCGCTTCTGGAAGAATGGTCAAAAATTCCAGTAATGTTGGGATCCGGTTGTTCATGTAGGAGGTTGAACTCCAGCAGGTGTGCAGCGCAGCTGAGAAAAAGAGGAGCCTGTTACCAGCCCTTCAGTGCCAGATTGCTGGTCCATGTCTTGCCCTTTCTCGCAAGTTTCACAGACTCCTTTTCAATAAATCCCTGGAAACGACTTACAAACTGAGAGTGTTCTTGCATTTGGGTCAGATACCTGCATTTAACATGACATCACGATCTGGCCACTCTGACCCGGCGGACACTCTCAGGAGGGCCCTAGCCGAACAAAGCTGAAAAATGTCCTCTCATCTCATGACACTGCTCTTAGGGCCCCTTCGAGAACAAAACAATATCACCAAACAGCGTCTGTCTCGGCTCACACAGCTGCTACTTAGACTTCGGTCTGATCCATCTCCACCAGCAGATGCCCCCTCCGCTCCACCAGTCTTCCAGGCCCTCTCCGTTTCCCGAGGGGTTAGCTTGCAGGGGAACACCTGCGCATCATCAAGCCTCATCAGGCTGAGGACAAGAGGAGCCTGTTGCCAGCCTTTCAGTGCCAGATTGTTGTTCCACATCTCGCAAGCTCCATAGACTTCTTTTCAATAACTCCCTGGAAATGCCTTACCAACTGGGAGTGTTTTGCATTTGGGTCAGATACCTGCATTTAATGTGTTACATAAGCACACTCCTGAACCTTGTGGGCAGCCTTCCCAGAAGAGTTGAAGCTGATATAACTGCAAAGGATGAACCAACGCCATATTGAACCCTATGGATTAGGAATGGGATGTCACTTAAGTTCAAATGCTAGTAAAGGCAGGTGAGCGAATACTTTTGGCCAGACACTGTATAACTAGGAACACAAATGATCAGAAAATGGTACATTTCTGGTAGATATAAAAAACATAGTTGTCTGTTAGCATTCAGTGTAGATTGTGTATCTTAGGTTTGTAAAATCCACTGGTAAAAGTTGTCTCTGAAAAACAAAGATTAGAAAAAATCTTGAATGAATGTTAGTCTGAACTTTTTTGGAAACAGTGAAGTCAAGATCATATTTTTAAAGATTGGTGATACAAAAGTAATATTTTTGGAATTTAAAACCTTGCTTTCTTTGCCACTGCGGACAGAAATCTTGATAGCATTAGTAAATGTACTATAAATGTGATGAAAACTAGCAAATGAAAAAATCATTCATTCACATGGAGAGGACTGTGAGGCCTAGGAGGAGGAGAGGAGAAGGAATAGCTGGGTACCTTTCTGAAGGAGCGCGCAGGGAGAGCTGGAGGGAGGTCACTGACCTGCTGCTGGAAAACCTCAAAAGGCATTGACAGGTGTTGGCCTACAGGGGAAACACAGCAGGACCGATAACAAGCCCCATCGGAGAGAGAGGGGGGCAACAGAGCGGCAGGATAAAAGAGGATGGGATACAGGAAGGGGCAGGGTCAAAATGTCTTTGGAAAAATACTATTATTTTTATCTATATTATTAAAGACTACACTGTAGTGCTGTGGTGATTTCACTAATATCCTGGTCGAAATTCAAAACTCAATATTCAAGATTTTGAAAATCTTACAAGTCATTTCCTTGAATAATGTTTCAAACTGAATACGATCCGGAGTTTTAATTAATCTTTCTATTTTTCTAATATCATTATGGTAAATCAGCTGACTACCACATGTGTTGTTCATTCATCCTTTCATACCAGTGGTGGTGGGTCAGCTAGACAAGGTAATAACACAAAACACAATCACACACACATGCATGCACTGATAGTAAAGCTCTTTTAGCCATTGTAGGGTGCAGTTCCTTGTTCATTGATATTCTTTAGTGTAGCTACAGAAGGCGTAAGGTATGGTCAGGGTGGGGTTATGGCACACTTAAGTAGGCTACTGGTCATAGAAACATTGGTGAGACCTCGGGTTCCTCTTTCTGTGTAAGTTTGCATCAAAAAAATACAATTTTGTGACCAAGCCAACAAAAGCAAAATGTGCACCAGTGTTTTCCAATCAATCCCTGTGCTTGAAGACACATGCATTTTTTAGGGTAGGTGTCTGTGAAAGACATGTGTGACCTGAAGTATACAGCCTTGTTCAGCTGGAAAAGAAAGATATCTACTGATACAGCACAACTGGTTTAAGCTGCTTACAAAGGGCAGCAGGCCTCTTTTTCTATTGATTCAAAACAAATGTCACATCTAAAATAATGGGGAAAAAAGACAGGAAAACTGAATCTTTTTCAGTTTACATCCACTGACTGTCCGAGACTATAACATGAAATATTCATCCGTGTGCAGAGGGAACAATGATGAAATGCACAAAAAAATCCACTGGATACCACAAAGTTGGGATGATTGCAAGCATTCACACTGTCTGAATTTATGATCCTGGATTTGTAACTGGTAGGGCAATGACAGGCATAAACACCCCGCTGGAGACATGTCAAGGCCATAATGCATGTCCTCCCGAGCACATATCGGCTGCACTTACGCCATTAGGAGGAAAAGTGTTGCATATTAACACATGATGAATGTATTGCAAGGTCAGAGCATGTTGGGTATGCAATATGTTTTGTTCAGTGAAGGTGCAGGAGAGCCCCTCTGAAAATAAAGGAAGCAGCAGAGGGCGTTAAGGGTTCAAATTTATGTGACACCAATAGAGTGCACATGAAAGGCAACCCCTGGGTGACCCGAAGATTAACCCTCAATAAGTTCTACCTCGACAGCACTGGAAAGTTGCTGAGTTGTTGTCAAAATTGGTATTCATGACTTGCAAAGGCTTCCAAAAAAGAACATTGCTGACTACATTATTGTCAGGAAACATGGGAAGTCTTGTATTTGGGGGACAGAGGGGGTTATGATATAAAAGGATGTGCGCATTTGGTCGAATATCAGTTTCTTCTGGAACTGTCACTGGTGTATATCATGTTTGCAAGAAAAAAAAAACACCTAACACCTACACTCTCCAGTGGTACATCAAGCATCTGTTTGAAGTATTTTTGAGAAGATCTTATAATCTTAAAACTCCATAAAAGTTGCCCCTGATTTTCTGTGTGTGTGTGTGTGTGCGTGCGAGTGTGTGTGTGTGTGTGTGTGTGTGTGTGTGTGTGTGTGTGTGTGTGCATGTGTGTGTGTGTGTGTGTGTGCGTGCGAGTGTGTGTGTCCTGGTGGGTGTCTGCGTGGGTTTCCTCCCACAGTCCAAAAACATGCAGCAGCTTAATAGGAAAATTATACATATATATCAATTGGCACCTCTTTTTAGGGATGGAAACTTTTGTTTAAATTTAAGGGAACTGTTGATTTAGACTGAGGCAAAGCACTGAGACAGGAGAGTTTCTGAGAGAACAAACATCTGGTTGTTAAATGTTTTCGGTAAAACAATTTCAACCCAAAATAAATGTGACAAAAAGCATACAAGACCAGAAAAACAACCAAACTAAATCTTTGAAGTCATACCAGGAAGGGCATTGCGTGGAGGGACTGGAGGAGCTCTGACACCACCAAGATGACTAGTGAGAGAGGGGAGTGCTTCTCTGTTGCCGCTGTCCAAACTCCAACTGCTTGGTGTTGTCAGGACTGGACAGGAATGAAGGGTGAGTTTGCAAAAAAAATGACCTATATCCATAACACGCTAAAAAAAGTTGCTGCCCTACCTTTTTCCATGACAGACAAATTGGGGTCACTGCATGGCTTACAGGGTCCAATCACCTGATGGAACAGTGTCTTCTGGAGGGTCAACAGCTGGACACCAAGACAATTAACAACAAGGGAAATATAATCATTAAAATATTGCACTGAGACTGTCACTCCTTTGGTGTTCCCTGACAAGTTTCAGGCTTGGGGTGTTCAGAACTTCCCATGACGATGTTATATATAATGATAACACTTTGGAGGGGTGATATCAGAAACAAAATCAGAAATACTTTTTTGATCCTGAAGGAAATTGTTGCATGTTGTAAAAAGTCAGCTTGGTAATGAATTGTTAATTTTTCTTTCAACATTACAAATTTAATTTCTTTTCCATTTACAAGAAATATCTATTCAGGCATCAAAACCTTTTGACAATGATGAAATACATACCACGCAAGAATGCATAAAGCTGATATAAACTAATGACAGTCATGATTTCGCACAAAGATTTGACTTTGAAGATGGTAGACAATAAGTTTGATGAAAAATATGATTAAAAAAAAAGTTACAACTCAAATACACAATTAAAAATTAAATCAGGATACCATCCAGAGAACCAGGGAATTAGGATTTCATTCTGTACATGTGAAAAGTCTACAGCCTTAAATGATGACCTCTGACTCCTCAGATAACATCAGCAAGGTACATAGAGGTACATGCATCTACAAAGGAGCTCTTGAATCGGGTACAAAATCATCATTGACTACAAGTTGAACTTTACTGAAAAAGCACATCCGTGTTGTATCATAAATGTCCAAGCAGGAAGATTTTGAAGTAACATCTTGCTTTCAAGATGACATCTCTTCCAGACACTCTTATCAGAGTTCAATAATAAAATGACTAAAATACCAAGGTCTGCTGATTTCACAAAGACCTGTCTGTAAAGGAAAGTAGAGAGACTACCCCTCCCAGGAGAAAGTGTGGGTCACCAAGACCCTGTGCTGGTTCACCAGAAAATTTCACTCCCTACCTGTCCGTTATCAGGGATGTTGACATACATGGCGCTACTTGGCTGCTCACTGCTTGTCGGAAGCACGAGCAGCATTTCCTGGTTGTGTCTGTATTTGTCTGGCAGAGACGGTGACCCAACTACAGAAAAACAGACTCAGATGAGTATCTCTAACATATTGACAAATTCAACTAAAGATGCTCAGATATCCTCACCTCTTATTGTCGAGGTGGTGGAGTGTATCATCTGGGAGGGTGCTGAATGGATCGAACTAAGACCGGCGGAGAATGGACTTGCCTGCAACCACCAAGTTGACGCATTAAGAGTGAGGATGTGTTGACCAAGTCGTAACAGTCATAAAAAGGCATGGAAAAAACGAATGAATTGGAAATAAAACTTGCCCTGGTGTATTACAACAATCAATGTGATATCATCACACAATTTCATCAGTGTTCTCTTGTTCAAGGTGTTATGTTGGGCTCAATTATTCCAATTTGAATCCAACACCTCTACAACAAAGCCACAGCAAGTTGAAACAAGTCCACTCACAAATTGAATGTGTCTACAACAAAAAAATGATCACTCATACAAATTTATTTCACTGGATACTCCAGTGCTGTCCAGTCTGGTTTTGTAACATTCACCATTCAGGAAAAGGATAATAGTTACATTACCTTTTCCAATTTGAATACAAATTTTGGAACACAGTGCATCAGATGCAAAAGACCACCGTGGTGCTTAAGATTCAAAAGCATGTTATGCTTGTCTTGTGTCCATCTTCACACAACCAGAGAGCTGAGTATTCTCTTTGATCACCATTTTGTTTGGTTGCCCTGCCCTCGAAAACAAGCACAAGCACTCAGTCATCTCCAGTGGTACATTACTCACTCCTGCAATTCTAGCGGAGTGTGAATTTGAGTTGTTTTTCCAACCTGTTATAATATAGAAGATGATCTGGTCAAAAGCACTGCTCCTGTTACAGCGGTATAACTGACCTGCATATGGCAGAGGTCCTCGTGCTCTATAATATTGCCATCGGCCAGGATGAGGAGATTGCCAAGGTTGGCAGCCTCACTGGATGTTTGACAGGGGAGAACAGTCAGTAAACTGGATCGATAGCAATCTATCAGTAGGATGACGGCGTAAACCAGATTCCTTGAGTGTACACCTACATATGAATAATTTTACATGGTGAACAATTCTTTACTTTTAGCCCAAATTTGCTCGTTATGCTTTTGACAGTAACTGCTCCTAGAATTATAGAAAAATAAAAAAAATGATAATTAGTTATTTATCATATTAAGATTCGTAGGACTTAAGTGAAATGACAAAAGAAAAAAAGAATGCTAAATAAGACCAAATGTATTGGACAAAGAGAAACTAAACCAGACATGGGCAAACTACGGCCCGCGGGCCATATACGGCCATTGAGCTTTATAATCCGGCCTGCCGAACTTGTAAAAATGTAATTATTAAATGAAATAATATTATGAAACCTCATTCATTTGGAATTTTCCCCTAGATTGCACAGTTCACATACGTTGGCTTTTGTTTGGTGTATTTACTCTCTTGGTCACATGCTTTTCCCTTTGAGCCCTTCCATATAAATGAGTGGACCAAGGAAAAGAAAAGTCAACAGCGAGTGCCAAGTATTTAATACAGAGTCGACAACAAAATATTTTTTTCACTGAAGTCTGATTAAACGCTGTATGTATGATAAGCCAGTGGCAGCTACTGCTCAGAAATTGACTGCTAATTTACAGACTCAGCAAAAAAAATTTCAACGACAGGCTGTGATTCAAGAATGAAGTAGTAGGGCAAGTTTTTTGCTGGCATTCAAATTAGCAAAGGCAAGCTAGCCTTTCTCCGAAGGCCAATTTTTGAAAGAATGCATGACAGAAACAGCAGGTTTTATGTGTCCGGAGAGCAAAAGCAAGCTTTTTCATGTAATTTATATTAGTTCACACAAACAGTACATACATTTGCTCGTGGTCCAGCCCTCTGTAAATTTTTAGAACCCAGTGCGACAATTGAGTCAAAAAGTTTGCCCACCTCTGAAACTAAATATTATTATTCTCAAATAATGATAAAAAGAACACAAATAAAATGTGTGTTTGTGTTTGTATGTGTGACCTGTGTCCGTGCAATAGGTTATGAGGACTGTGGGCAGTCAGGATCCCCCTGGAAGTGTTTGGTCCCGAAGAGGTTTTGTCCAAAGTAGGGAGACCCTGAAATACAACCAAGAGAGACTGACACTTTGTGAAGGAAGCAGAGTCAAGATTGAAGATCAAATGTCAGGCATTATTTCTTTAGTTAAATTTACTAACCAAAGAGTTTCCAGTTAAATATCTGAAACAGCTCTCTAAAACTTCAGGTCACATGTTGTAAAAAAATGTTATTGACTGAAAAAAGATCAAATGTGTTGTTCAATAATAATTTCCCTTATTATGTCATTGTCAGAACACTGTTGTGTCTGTATTTGTTGATGTTTTTAGACACTGCCTGTAAGCAAGTGTTGGGTCTAAGCAGTTGCTCAATGGGGTTTTAGTTCTAGTACCATTTTCAGAAAGCCTTGCCCCTCCTAATAAAGAAACACTGCTTCCTGGTTGGCTTATTAAGAAACCAGTTTCTTTTAGGAAACAGCAGTGATCATGATGTTCGAAGCACTGATGATATGTGATTATTGAGTGTGTGTGTGTGTGTGTGTGTGTGTGTGTGTGTGTGTGTGTGCGTGTGCGTGTGCATCAATTCTCACGAACGCATGCGCGCACTCACATGACACAGGCTGCTCCTCATCGTCTGGAACTGATCGATCAGTTTCTTGTGCAGGGGTCGCATTTCTGGGTGCACAAGCTTCTCATGGACTGCCAGACCGACACCCAGGATGTGAACCTACAGAAACCCATTTTCACGACACAGCTCCATCCCTATAGCAGCATGTCGACACTGGAACATGCTGTTTGCTTTCTTGTGAATAATGTCCACAAATGAGATTCCCTTTTATTATATTTTCCACTTTATATATTTGTTTGTGAACTTGCAAAAACAATCAATCTATTGTGTTGGAAAAAAGGGAGATGTTTTTATTGACAATCTCTACTCCGCATAAGCAACAGCGCAAACTCCACAAGTTACTGCCAGTGTTGTAAGTAATTCATTTGATGAATAAACATATTAGATAATCAGGTGATGCTGCAGAGATGAAGAGATGTCCTACCTGTTCCTGCATTAAGTCTTTGAGCTTTGTGATCTTCTCCGTGTCATGAGGATGGCTGCTGATGTAATCCTTGTCAAAGAAAGCCTGGTGATCCAAGGGACACACAAGCAGAAGAAAATAAATAACCACATAAAACCAAAACAAAGTTATGAATTTAAGTTTTGTTGCTGCAACGGGAGCTCTCAGTCCCACCTCCTGATATCTGGCAACACCTCCATTGACAGCGGCATCAATGACCCCGTTGAGAGTCATGCTGAGTAGGTTGATATTGTTGTTGAGCTGCTTATGCTGATACTGGCTGATGAGAGTCTGCAGCTCCTGGTTCTTGTTCTCCACCACAGAGATGGCATTTTCCAGTGGACTGACTTCAACCTGAAGGATGAGGGGATGTCACAGACAAGGAGCCGAGAAGATGTTCGTGATGACAAGATGAGATTACGCACAAGGTGTCCAGAAATGAGCCCCTGTCTCTGCAGAGGACCAGGCCTCCTTCTTGGACTCACCAGCTCTCTCTTCTCCACCTCAAACCAACGGGAGATTCCAGGAAGGGGGTGACTGAGGAACAGAGTCGTCCTCTCGACCCACAGACTCTGAAACAGCAGCCAGTCAGTCCATTAGTCTGACTCATCTCCAGATGCCAATAAGATCGAGTGCACATGTTGAATCTTTATCGAACATAGGGCTATGACCTGAATGATATTCAGCTCCAGACAACCTGGATGACCAAATGAATTAGGAGAGCAATTTGCCCTCTCACCTTGAACTCATTCTCACGGTCTTTTGTTCCTTTGTGAAATGGACGGTCGTAATGGAATCGCCGCACGTTGTTGACTCTGTAGAAGCTTTTTATACGGTCGGGGACTCTGTCCATCTGAAGGACCCCGATGTTGTCTGGAACCGGTGTCACAGCATAAATTTGAAGGTCTGAACCGAGGAGGTCAAAGGTCAAGAAAAAGATTAACTGTGGGTATGGAACATTCCCTTCCGTAGAAGTACAGAAAAGAATATTGTAGTCCGTAAAACACTGCAAAACCCACCAACGACATATTTCATCACATTTGCCCAAGGTTATACAATAGTAAAAAATGGCCCTGACGTTTAAGGAAGATCACGGAAGTTACTCTTCCCCAATGTTATTTCTATCACAATTGAAACTTTTTCCAGTGTAATCTTTAGGTCACTTCTAAGTATTTTGGGGAACATGAACAATATTCTGGGAACAGTTCAGGGAAATATAATTATTCAATTTGTTTCAAATCTTTACATAATGCTCCCAATGCTTGTTTATTTATCTCTTTTTACAAAGAAAGAGTTTGTGTTTTGGAGATCTTGAGGACCACTTAGGATGTTGTCAGAGAATTGAGGTGGACATTTTGGAAATGCTTTTGATGTTCTGGTAAAGGGTACACTGTGCATCACTCTGCAGGATGGCTTCATCTGGTTGGTTGGGATGTTGCATGGCAATAGCCTGAGGAAATTCTCCAAGCATCCTTTGCTGGAAGGCCTCGAGCCGTTCATAGTCATGGCCACGACAAACAAACTCTTTGTTCTGGTGAAAACAGTGAAACAGATGACAGTTTAAATTATCTACAAGAAGTACAAGATTTGCGCAGAAGCATTTGTATGAGTCATACAATCACACATGAATTGGACTGAATTGGTCACAACAGTCAGCCTATTTTCGTGGGTGTGTCACATCAACCTGAAAGACAGCAAATACAATGCTGGGACTCACTCTGAGGAAAAAGGGGAATTTCCGGCCATAAAATCCCACCCTGAAGAACTCAGGCTCTGGTCGTTGTTGCTCGATGATGTGGTCATAATAGGAAGCCTCCATTTTCTACACAGCAAGACGAAGACAGCAACACACCTTTCATTATTCTCTGACCGACCTTTTTAATTATAAAATATAAATAATAAAAATACTATTAATATAATTAATTATCCCAGGTCAGTGATAAAAAAGAAATCCAATATGGTCAAATTCAGATTTATTCAAAGCTACAGCTGTTACGCACTCGGCATGTGTCGCTGACGTGGTAACACATTATTCTTGAGTTGACTATGCACCCGGTCACAATTACAGTAGATGGATAAAGAAATTGATGTTTGTATGCGACTTCAAACTGAGGCTGTTGAACGTAGATCAGCGCTTCAGCTTCTGCTGATGTAGCTCTTAACAACATGGATACAATTTTAGTGGCTGTTCATGTAGGCTTCATGTGTACAGGCTAAGTAAATTTGTTTATAACCTGTAAGAACTTCTATTCACTGGAACTATTTGAACACACTCCATGTTTTTGTTTTTGACTTGTATTTTATGATGTGAAATGAAATGAAATGAATAACAACTCTTGGTCTGTGATTTAAAATCATACAGGGTGTATGTCTGCAGCTTACCCGGATCCAGCTGAGACTCTGGTAGTCATACAATGATTCATACTGTAAAGCCAGCTGTCTGCAGAGAGGGATCCCATACTCCCAACACTGAAGACACACACACACACACAAACACACACACACAGTCCAATCTGTTGATCTGTTGTGATTTTGTGAGAAATGTGTGTTGTGAGAAAATAACAGCTTGAATAACCCAATGTGACATCCCAGAGCAGTTCAAATATATCGAAGCATGTTTTCTCAAAACAAGAATAGCTGTGACATTTTTTCCTGATAATAATGACATACTTTAACATGTGACTTTGCAGCTAGAAACCATGTAAGGTCAGCAATGATGTAAATTCTGGCAGCCATCACTCTACCAAGAAGAAAAAATAAGAATGCAAAGCACATTTGTGTTAACTACATCGCTATGTGAAGGCTGGAGTCAGAAGAGGCTGAAAGAGCAGACAACTCCCTCCATTGATTGAACCCACCTTCCCTTTGTTGAAGTAGTGGACCACCTTGCGGCACAGCCCCTCCTTGCGGTGAAACTCGGACTGAGCAGGATAATGTAGGAATTCTTTTAGCAGCCGTTCATCCCAGTGAAGCAACTCGCAGTACAACAACAAGGTGAATGCAGCCTCTGTAATTCAGAAATACAGCTTTCAGATGGCACATGTTTGTGTCTTTCTGTTCCTTTGTGCTTCAGTGTTGGTGTGTGCAAGTTGTACCTGTGTAATTTTCGGCCTGAACATGCATATCACACAGTTTGTGGATGTAGCGTATATACATTTCCTCCTTGTTTATTTCTGATTTGTAAAAGTTCTAAAAAAAAGATAGCAAAATGATAATGGCACATGAGCAGAGCAGCACCAGGTTATGCAGTCTGCTAAATTTTATACAAATGAGGCTTCGGTTTGCTTTCTCATGAAATTACAAATGCTAACACTTAATAACTGGATCATACCAGCAGGTTGACGGTACAGCCAATCTTCTTGTTTTCTGTCTCATCTCCCTTCATACAGCCTCTGAAGAAGAGATGACAAAATTCATTAAAAACAAGACAACCTCATTCACTGAAGAACCGATGAATCAAGTTATCCTTTTCCAAGGTTGGGAAGACTGAAAAATATTTTTCAACTGGACAAGTATAGATTTATAATCTATTGTCTTCAGAATCTTTATATTGTACATAATATAATTTTACATGATATATATAATATGTGTATGTTTGATGGAATATTGCGTAAAGGTGATTTTTTATTTTGTGTAAATGCATGTGGTGCTCTGTTGTCCTTGATGCCTCTGGCCCATTTCCTCATTGTAAATGAGGAATGGTTCTCAATTGACTAATCTGCTTGAATGAAGGTTTTTATTATGTGATTATTTTAACCTTTTTTATAATATTGGAAAGGGGGCATGTTATGACCCTTTCCCAAAATTAATGAGCTTATGTTTGTGGTCTGTTTACCAATATTGTCCTGCGTTCATTTTCACAAAGTGAAAGTCTTACATTTGGCCGCTTTTCATCAGTCAGCATGAAAAAGCAGTGTCACCCATCTCTACAACCCAACCTTTTGTGACTGGCCAGCTTCAAATGCCCTGAAAATATCTCACCTCTTACTACAGAGAGTGGGATTTAGCTCAGTGGGCTGGGTGAAGACACAAATAAAATAGAGATAAAGAGATAAATAAAAAAGACATAAAAAAAAAGACAGCTGAGATTTGAAACAGAAACAGGTCTCAAAAGCAGCACATGCTGATGCAAAATGTCTGTTTAGGGCCCTATTACCGATAGTCCAGCAGTCGTTCCATGAGACGTGTTACTGAGGTGACGAAGGAGATGCCCGTCTCTCTCCATGTTTCCTGTTCGATCTTCTCCAGCAGACTTTAAGAAAAAAAGACAGATTTTTCAACAACGGTTCATGTTGAGTAAGTCAGATTCAGACACATGTTCATTCACTGAAGTTTCCACATTCCAGGACAATTGGGAAGTTTTTAGAATCTGTGATGCTTCCTTGCAATAGAAAAGAGGTCATTGGATGATCAGTCACTACACCTCAGTCAAGTTCCAAAGATCCGTCTTTTCTAAATAGGAGGGACAAAGCAATGGCGGCCCTCTGTTAAATTATCAGACAGAAGTTTGAACAGAATGTGCGAAAAATTTAACATTGTGAGGGGAGAAGTCAGCAAATACTCTAACTGGGCGTGCTTCTAGTGTCTAATACTGAGTAAGGGCCTTGAAAATGTCCACAGAACATGACTTGGGTCTATCTTACAATGGTTTCTTACCAATGCTACTCTAGACATTCATAAAGTTTTCTCGAAGTAGTTTCATAAAAACTGAACAATAAAACATGTCATGCTTTGACATTAAAAACGTAACTTCTCTACAAAGTTTATTCAGTCCTCAAAAGTTTCAAGCCCAAGTTTGGCAGAAAGGAAACAAATAAAATACATGATTTGATATCATACCTCGGATATGGCCCAAAAAGTTGGGTTCTAGTCTCGCAGCACAAAGCAAGCACACAACAGTAGCGTTAAAAACACTCGGTGAGTAAAAGTCATAGACAGATGAGAATAGAGTTAAACTTGGTGTGAATGACAATGGGAGGTTATTCTGTAAGGATTAAAACATTTTAAGAGTGCACTGGAAAGGAGGGTCACATGACCATTGTAGCAACAGCCAGTAAGATCACAGGTTTTCACAGTAACTTCATTGACATTAGCATTTGATTATTCATGCAATGACAGCAGTCTACCTTCATGTTTTGAACTGAAATCCTGTTTAATTAGCTCAGATCAAGAATCCTGACTCATTGCCTGAGACAGCTATGTGTGTGTTAATTGAATTATCTGGTATGTAGTTTTGTATGTAAAAGATCCTAAATGACATCTGTGGCATCAGATCCTGGCATTTAACAAAACTGAAAGTGACTTACAGCAAATTGAAGAGCTCTCTGTAGTTCTCATCACCTTTGCCCTCAGAAACCAAACTGTCCAACTTGTCAATAAGCTCCGCTTCCACCTGCAGAAACACACACTTTTGCCATTGTCTCATTCTAACAGAGCTGATAGTGAGCATTTTGCATTTCCATGTGTGTGCTTTTGGGAACCTGTTTGAAGTTTCCATTTTTGCGTTGCTCCCAGTCCATCATATCATGGAAGATTGGGATCATGATGTTCCGTACCTCCAGCTGAGGGACCAGCGTTACGCCCAAGAATGGGCCGATCATCCCCGGGATGAAGTGCAGTTTATTTTCACCTGCAGGATATCAGAAAATGTTTCAGAGGCCAAAAGCACATTATTGAGTGTGTGTGAGACTAAAAAACAAAAAGCAAGTCTCCAGCTGAACGAAAACTAGAGGACAGCTTTGACCTTTACTTTCAGTAATAGTATTCTGTTCAGCATTTCAAGCGCCAACTGTAAGAGAGAGAATCACTTCCAACCATCTCTTTCTCGGTAGAGATACCTCTGATTCGGCAACAGGTAGCACTGTGAATCAGCAAATTTCTATTTGAGGTAGTTTGAAGTTGTTGAGTAATTAAATCCATCACTCTTTAGATGAATCATTCCATTTTATGTACAAACACGCATGCACGTGCAGACACACGTATGCACGCACACACATAGATCAGTGTTGATCAATAGATGATGAATGGATGATGGAATAGATGATGCAAGGTGACATTTGAGATGATCAGTGACAGCTGGAAATATATGCAAGGACGCCTCACCCAGGTTCTGCCACATACTGAAGAGTTCATAGGTCATCATCACTCTCATATCTCCATATCTGCAGGCACACAAGATATCAAACTGACATTCTTGATGCCACAAGACATTCTTCCAGTAAAACTAAAGCTTTAAATTTTGGATGCAGCCAGACCAACACACTTTTCAACAAATCAGAAAGCGAGAATTAGAAAATCTGTGGCTAGGCAACTCCATGAAGATTTCATTAAAATAGAGAAAACACCTTGAAAAGATGTGTGCGTTCACGTGTGTTATGCTCACTTGTCTAAGATCTTTTTCCGCTTTGAAGGACTCATTGTTTCTAGCTGTAGACTGGGCTGGTTGATGTAAAGGACGGCCAGACTGAAGTAGGAGTTCCACACCTGAACACACACACACACACACACACACACACACACACACACACACACACACACACACACACACACACACACACACACACAACCCCCCCCCCAAAGTTGATTCAAGAGGATTAAAATGTGTTGAACATCAAAACAATTTATTTTTGTTTACAAAAATGTGTGTGTTGTTCCAGTACATAAAAACTTGTTTTTATGTCTGTGGTCAACCTTGTATTTCTCAACAGAACTCTTGTGTGCATTTGTGGCGTTTCGAGTCACATGACAAACCTTAAAGTCAAAGCTGGCTTCACTGAAGTTCTTATGCAGAGCAGGAGACAGATACTGAGTCGTAGTCAAAATAATGCTGTGGAGAACATAATTTAGTCTCTGTCCCTCTGTGTGTGATTGTTTGTTTGTGTGTGTGTGTGTGTGTGTGTGTGTGTGTATGTGTATGTGTGTGCTCATACTTGCTGGTCAAGAGCCGCATAATGTTCCAGTCTCGGGGGAAAATAGTGACTTTCATGAGGTTTCTAAAGATACACAGAATCTTTAAAAGGAACTCCTAAAGAAAATAAAGAATGAAGGTCAAGAAAATTAAGAGGGCAGGACAAAGGTGAAGAGCTGCAAATTGACTGTGGATAAAAAGTCAAAAATCAGACATGTGACAGTTGTACCTTGAGCTCCTCTTGACTATGGAAGCTGTCAATCAAGTGCTGGAAGTGGACATCCGCCATCTGGCGGAGGAGGGACAGGAGGCAAGACACATACTCTCCCTGATGAGAAGAGGCAACTTATGAGCCACTCAAGGAACAGTGCTAAACTTAAAAGGGGCTTTTAACCTCAAATCCCTTTGGTTTCAAATCCTTCATAAGACACTCAGATAGCAAATGAGCCATTGATTAAACTGAAAGGAGGCTAAAGCTTCTATTCTGAATGATGAAACTGAACTACTCACTATGTCCTTCAGAAAAACTGTAACAGGGCCGAATACCGCACCAATAAATATTCAAGTGTCTGACCATTTTATTCCCGAATTAACCTCAGTAAAATATCTACAAGTCCAACTGAAAATAACTACTGCGTAAATACAGACGATACTCTCTAGAGACATGGAATTAATTGTCGGGAAAAAATTGAATAAAAGCAACTGAAAAATGAAAAACAAATTTAAAATTTCAAATATTTTCAGTTTTTTTTAATTTTTTCGGCATCTTCTACCTCTTTAGAAGTATTTCAAAAATTTAGAACTAATTATGAGAAGAGAGGCAATGAGAAGGAAAAACACATCAAAAGGAAATAAAAATTGCTAGATGTTGGCCCAAACAACTTAAAGAAGAAAAAAAGCTTTGGAAATTTTGTCCAGGTGTAAAAAGACATGAGGACAAGGGGGGATATGGATATGACAACCTGGTGACATGAGGAAATATACAGATGTAGGACACAGAGGCAAAAAAACATTAGGAATGATGTCAAATTAAAAGGTAATATCATACATTTACTATTTGAACACAAAAAGGGGACAGGGGAAGACAAAGTTTGGAGGGAGGTGAAGAAGAGGAAATGAGTTACTAACAGTGATCTCGGTGGTGCACTGTGGACAGCGTTGACCTTTTATACCCTCCTGTGACTGGTTCTTGTTAATAATGGACAGCAGTGTCTGGAGAAGGATGTCCAGTAGCGACTCCACCATCATCTTCACCTCTTCCTGAACTGAGGCCTGCTACGAGAGGACAGGAGTCAGAGGACGCCAGTGAAACAAGGCCACCTTATTTTCCCGACATATAATATTTTATGGAACTAAATTTAACAAAGAGAAGCCCTGCCCACTATGTTTTACTCACTAAGCGTGACTTTTCAGTAAATGTCCAAGTTTTAAATTCTAAAATGTATTTGCGTCATTATATCAGTTTGGATCTCAGATTTTTTCCGTTTGCAAGAGACTTAAAAAAGGTTAAACCGTGTTTCCTCCATCAAGTGCTGGCTTCTAAAAACCTTGTAGGTGCGTATGTGCGTGCATCTGTGTTACCAGGGAGCTGATCTTGATAACAGACAAGATGGAGCTCAATATTCCTGAGCAGATCAACAGCTCCTTCTGCTGCCTCAGGTGGAGGTGGATGTGATGGAGGATGACAGGAAGCAGAATCCGTCTTGACTCTGAGGACCCACACATCCATGTGTAGAAAAACGTTCAAGCGTGTTTGTTGATAGGAATCCAAAGATCAGACAATAGGACAATCAAACCAAAGGGAATATGTTGTTCCCACAGATCTTCAGGTGTCTCCAGGAAGTCTTACCCGGGAAGAAAAAAAGACGGCTGTCAACTGTCCGGGCAATGGACTGCAGCTTGACCGCATCCATGGACTGTCCAATGTGCAAACTGGACGGCATGCTGCCCAGAGTCCCACGAACAAACTCTGCCACTTCCTGCACCTTAAATACCTGAAGCAGCTCCTCGAAGATGGTTGGAAATGAGTTCAACAGAGCTGCCTATGAAGGGGAAGATGGAGAGAAGAGGATTAACTGGAGGGAAATTGAGGAGTAAAAAAAAATCCATACTGTACTCCAAAGGACAACAACAATGGAGGTGGGAAGGAAACACACAAAGGTAAGTGTGGCCATCCGGTTTCATAAAGGGAAGAACGGATATCCAAGTCCATCAAGATAAATGCCAAAAACCTAAAATCATCAATTATCATGGTCACATCTTATTATGGCAACTTAACTAGTGAAACTTTTTCAAAGAAAATAAACAAAGTTCAGCTACCACAATAAGATTTGAGAATGATAGACCACAACTTGACTGGCTGAGAACCTTATCCTACATCTAAAAGGACTACATTTCTCGTGGTTGTTATTGTTGTTCATAGAGTTTTGGATCTGATTTGGGGAGGATTTCAAATGCTTTTAATTGACAATCAAACCATTTTAAAAGAAATTACACTTTAAAGCAGGAGTAACTGAATCTAGACAATGAAGTTGAACCAAAGTCCTATTTCAAATGATTTCACCACTGAGACTCAGTCACCACAATTGTTTTGTGAAGAGGCATATAGTGGGTTGTTCAAATATTATTGTAACACGAAAGGAAAGATGAGCTGCAGTGAAGATGAAATCAGAAGAAGTTGAAAAAAAACAAGTTACGCATGATGAAACACCTGGGGGGCATTTGTTTGTTTTAGTAACATGAAGCTAAAATCACAGGTAACTAACTTTCTATTCAAGGATGCGCTAGTAAGTTCTATAAATGACTACTTACAGAAATTGGTGATAGTGGCCGCAGGGCATTGGCACGCCAGGCCTGAGAGCAGCCAATTGGTGCACTGCCAGGAGCCTGTCCTGGGGCAGGGGGGGTGGCCTGGCCATGAAGCGGGGCTAAAGGAGCAAGAGCCATTGCGCCAGTGGAGCCCATGGTTTGATTTGAGCCGGAGCAAGGCTGGGAGCCCTGTATTTTATGCAGGTGGGAGATTGAACACTGCAGAAGATTCAGGTATAAAAGAAAAAAGCATGGCATGTAAGAGGCAGGAAAGGAGAAAGATGAAAGTGAAGCACCTAAAAGCAATAAAACTTTTCGGAATGGTCTCAAATAGTTCATTCTAAACTATTTAACCAACAGCTTGATAAAAAAAACTGTCTTGCCCTTTTCCTTATTTCATTTTTCAATTTTGCAAATGAATTTGTTCAAGTGTTAAAAAGCTCTGGATTTATTTCCAAGTGACTAATATGTAATCACAGCTGAAACATATGGCAGCTGTGTGACACAGCTGTCAAAGCAAAATAATCGGTGTAAGCATCAAAAGTAAATCATTTCACTGGAATCGTTTTTTAATCTCTGCTATGTAAAATTACACCCTCCAGACAAAGGGTCAGAAAAAACATAAAACACACATGGTTTAATGATAGCTTTCTGCAACTTTCTAATTTCAACAAGCTTTAATACTGAAGCGTCATGATTTTTTGCAAGATTCTGCAAAAGAGGTTGTAGAGCTTCAGATCAGCTGGAAAAAAAAAAAACGTATTGCAACTGCTATTAATTAACAACCCTATCAGTGATGTTTTTTGTTGTGCGTTCTCACAGGTGTCTGTGAGGTTGTGTGTCCTGACCTGTGTGAAGACAAGCGCATCAGCATTGCGACCATCCAAACTTAAGATGAAGCGGAAGGACTGGAAAAGTTCCTCAATGCTACAGCGGAACTGCTCTTCTTCCAACCCACATGTCGCGCGGGAATAAAGGATGCGCGACTGAACAATGAACTTGAAGAGATACTCTAGAGCCTGGAGGAGAGTGGGGGCAACATTTAAATGATAAAAATTAGGTTTTAAATCTCTATAGCAAACAAGAAGGGACCAATTCATATTTAAGATAATAGTAATGCTGATGCTAATTTTTCATCATCATACTAAAAACAAATAAATAAATAGAATAAAAATAAAATAAAGACACACACACACACGCACACACACACACACACACACACACACACGCACACACTACTACTACTACTACTACTACTACTACTACTACTGCTAGTTCTTCCATAATATTCGTTTCTTACAAAAGGAGCAGTTGAGTGTTTAATCGGTGAACTGACATGCTTCAAATATTGTGATGGGCTCATGTTAATGATAGCAGTATCATTTTGATGGATGTTATTGTGCTGCAGTGACATTAAGTAGTGCCTGCCATCAGGACTAAGTTTTGTGGTGTGGATTCTTTTAGAGCACCTCTGATGTGAAGGAGGTGTAAGAGGTAGCACTATTGAGAAACTGTGGAAGTGATTGCAAGTCAAGTTGGTGACCAGAGCAGCTAAAGTAGTGCTGCATGAATGTCAAAGTTGTTTGTGTAAACGATTGCTGGGATTTCTCCAGACCAAGGACAGTAATCCTTGTACTCCCCAACTGTATACTAAGGTTAAGGGAGTTGGACCGGAGTTGTGGTTAACTTCTGCCGTGAGCATCCCCTGTGCCAAAAGACAAGGCAAGACGAAAAGTTGCTAAATGCTGCAAAATGCAGAGACTCAAGTGACCTCCAGGTTGTTTTTTTTCCTACTTCCTGGTTTGGCCCTCTGCTTTCTGAATGCTATTAAAGACATTGATTCAGGTCCTCTCGATTTCAAATTCTCATCACTCCAAACTAATAAAACAATGTTAATGTCAACTCAGTGCATCATGTGACTGATGCCATATCCTACAGTCTGGACACCAAAAATATTTGTACCTATTTTTTTCCACTGTGTCTTATTAATTAGTTCACTTCTTCCCGCCCTAACATTCTCAGTCTGCAGTATCTATGTCAAGTTTTATTCAGAAGCTTATGTGACGTTTCTTCAAGTGAACCTCAGTTCTTCTACTTCCTGATGCTACTATTGTGTGTTTTGGTTGGTCCTTGGAACTGTTTTAGATGAAAAATAAAGTCAAACAATCTAGTCTGGGTCGAGAAAGGTTCTTTTAGTCGAGGAGAATTCTGCTGGTTCTTACCCTCATGGCCTCCTGGATGTGGTCTTGTCGGACCACCTCAGCAGAGCGGTCCATGTTCCACTTAAGACAGCGAATCAGCTCTCTGAGGCACAACAGATGAAAAAAGATTGAATCTGTGGGAAGTAGCTTGATTGAAAGTGTAGAGAATGATTGGTCTGACAAACTTGATATATGAGGTTATATTCTCAGTCATCTAATTTGTTTGGTGAATTTTGCGCCTTATATACTCAAATTGGGCGAACAATGGAAGTTGGAGCCAGTGTCTTAAAGGAAACAGAAAACTGAATAATACATTGAACCTTCAGATTATCTTACATTACTTACTAATTGCTAAACAAGTTCGCTTTTAAATCATTGGCAACCTTTGAGGATGCATTTATAGGTTAATTTCAGCTACAGTTATAGACCAAACCTTGTGTTTCTCCGGCAAAAAAGAATAAACTGGAAATAGCTGCACACAGATGGTGAGTCACGGCTTAAGTTCTCCAGCTAGTATTCACTAACAATCTGATCTGTCTCGCAGGCAACATCACATCTGACCCTCACGTTTTGCTGTTGTTATGACTGTTGTTTAAATGAAAGTCGGACACATTTAGAATTGTAAAGGCTGGACAGGGATGGACTCCGTGTCCTTGAGTGGTGAAGCTGTATATGGTCCCATTTATGCTGCTTCATGCGATGCTGCTTTATACTGTCCTATGAAGTCTGTTGTAGTCTGCTATTTAAGAGTGACAGTATCTTTATATTTTGGTTGATGCCTTGTGTTTAACAGTGAATACATCTAGAGGCTTGAGACAGGTAGCAGCTGGAGGAAAATCCAGAGAGAGGCGGAGGTATGCCCACAAAAGGAGAGAGAATGACGTTTAGCCACAGGAGGGCAGAACACGTGTGTGAATGACAGGAAATGGAACGGTGGCTACAAAGAGTGAAGATAAACAAGGTGGAGGATTTCAAGTACTTAGGGCAATGGATAGTGTGGAAAAGAGGTGAAGAAAAGTTTTCAAGTGGGTTGGAACTGTAGGATAAAAGTGTCAGGGGAAATGTGTGCTAAAAGAGTATCAGCCAAAATGAAAGAGAAGGTGTACAAGACAGTGGTGAGACCAGCGATGATGTATGGTACAGAGACAGTGGCACTGAGGAAAAGACTTGGAGCAGAGCTGGATGCAGCAGAGATGAAGATGTTGAGGTTCTCTTTGGGAGTGATGAGGATGGATAGGATCAGGAATGAGTCCATCAGAGAAACAGCACGTCAGATATTTAGAGTTAAGGGCAGAGGCCAGACTGAGATGGTACGGACATGTACAGAAGAGGGATGGAGAATAGATTGGTAGAAGGATTCTGAGGTTGGAACTGCTTGGCAGGAGGACTAGAGAAGTGCAAAGAGATGTAGTGTGTGGATGTAGTGAAAGAGGACATGAAGTTAGTTTGTGTGAGAGAAGAGGATACAGAGAATAGGGTTTGATAGAGGACGTTGATCCTAAAATCCAATCTAATCCAATCTAAAATTGAATAATTATAGATTAAAACATTCAAGTCATGGCTGTGACCAATGACTCCATGAACCAGTAGGTGATGCTGCTGGCCCTGGCCAATTTATCTAAACTACAATTTAAATACAGTTCTGTGATAACTCAACAAAAAAAAAATCTTGTATTTCTCTTCATTTATGCACAAACACATATGCACATACATACACACACACACACACTTGTATGCCAGAGCTCCCGCAAAGTGTTTTTGAATGTAGGAATCCATGACAGGTCTGAAGTGAAAATATTTGCTGTCTTGCAACAGGTTGATGATGAACACCTAAGAGATGAGAACAAATTTGTTACTTTGATATTATCGAACATTGCAATCTTTATGCAATTAAAATGACAAGTTACATTTCATTGCCCTCCAACCAGAAATTAAGGTTTTAAGTTGTTAGTTGTTGTCATGCCATCAAATTAGAAAGCCACGTTCTGACATTACTGTCATCGACCAATGAGCTGGCGTCTTTTTTTTATTCACCAAAAAAGGGTTGCTTCTTTGGATCAAAAAGCTTTGTAAACTGTTTTTTGATCTATGTTGATTGGTTCGTTTATCATATTCATATGGACAAACTATATGCCACGAACATGAGTTTACTTGAAAAAATAATCTCCACTACCCAACCTTGTCTGTTGTTCTATGTTCTGTTGTGCATGGCTAATCCAAAGTAACCGTTGTAAAATCTCATCATAGCAGCTGGACCTCTAACTGCCAATGGGGAGTTTCCAATGTATAATTGCTAAAAGGTGGGGGTGAGCTCTGATCTGGGCTGAGTGGGGTCTGTATTGCTAATGCCTGAGTTGTTGGGAAACAAATGTATTTTGTTAGTTCAACTGATCCATGGTTTGGATTGGGTTTGTTGGGGTCTGGTTTGAGTCAGTGACCCCCCTGGATGAGATGTAAGGTACAGATGGGTCTGCAGGTCAGTGCATGTCAATCTGCCTTAGGACTGATCTGACCACTGAGTCATATGTCGCTGAAAGATTGTGTAAGGGAGCACCTCCTCCGTTTAATGAGGGTCAGTCCATTTGGACTCCTTTCTCAAACACCTCATGCAGGTTTCTATCCTTGGGGTGCATCAGCCTCTGTCTTAGGGTACTGCATGGTTTGAAATGTACTGGGAGTTGATGTTTGTTAAGTTTTCTAAGTTCTTCTGGAATGCTAGCAATGTATAGTGTTTAAATGTTCTTGCATTTATTGTTGTTTTTGTGTCATTTTGTGCAGTTTCCGTTGGCTGCTTCAGTTTTGACAAAGGCTCAATTGGGATAGCCATGGGAATTTTTCCTGCTATACCTCTATACTCCTTCCATCTGCATGTGGTTGGGATGTTCTAAGCCCCACCAATTCTCATCCTAATTCAGTTGCTACAGTGAGATTTTACAATGAGAACATGTACTCGATGAATGAGAACCTTCAGAACCTCCAAAAAACCTTCTTTGTAACCTTCAGATCCAAAGTCATTCTGGTGTGTAATATTTTCAAGTTTTTTAAAAAGTCAACAATAAAAAACAAAACCTACCAAAGACTGGAAAACTGGCGGGCCATATTTTTCTGTGTTGTCATCCAAGATGGAAAACAACGTGTCAAGGATGTCCTGAAGAAACTGACAAACGAACATGCAGAGTTAACCTCAAGAAGCTAAGTGGACTTTGAAACAGACCATGTCATACCATGCTCATCTGGCTATTTAAGTCATTTAAGGTGCAGTTCAATATCTGATATCTATTGATTAAGCAAAAACTTCAGATTTTTCTCATAATCACCACAATATTGGATATGATAAACATACTTCAGGCAGCAGTAAACACACTTTGAAACAGTCTCTCCATCAGTATGTGGTTTTCACTATGGGTATCTGGGTATCAAGAGTTTGATGGTTAGTCACCTTCACAATCTCCTCTCCACATACGTGTCGCAGCCTTCCAAGGATATCCATCACCCGGTCCGGGTGTGCCTTCCACTTCAGCAGTGCCAGCAGGTCCACTGGAACCAAAGCAATGAAAAACAATCAACACAAGCTCAATGAGCAAACCCAGACTGACTGAAAAACAATCAGTATTAATGTATATATTTTATGAATGTTTTCCATTTTGCAAGTCCACTGGACCTGCATATTCAGACAAAGGTTTGTCTTTACAGGCTCTCTAAACTTGTTCTCCAAACACTGGTAAACATTCTAAAAACATATTCTTTGGGCTCTAAACATTTTGCAGTTTAAATCTTTGCAAGAATGGTTGATGCTTCTACAGGGCAACTATTACCTCAATGGTATTACAACGTAGGAGATTTATTTTCAATGTCCAAGAGGTCTTTGAAATGTTACAGTGTCCATATCATGGAAAATAGTCGCTATTTGAATTTTCATAGCAAGCTTCAATCAAAGAGTTGTAATAACATACCATTCTGTGTGAGCTTGGTAGACACCAGTTGGGTGGAGATCAAAAAGGTCTCCTTGGCACTACGCTGGAAGACAAGGCTGGGTGGGATGCTTGAGCAGCTGCATAAGTCATCCTTACAACACGGCAGCCCCAGGTAGAGGGTGAGGTTACTGAAGGATGTGTTCTCATCACACTGAGCAACAGTTGGGACACAATGACATATGATAGGACATTTCATGATTAATTTCACTATTCTCTGCAAAGGAATGCTAGAATAGAAACCTGGTTAGTACAATGACCACAATTCAGGACAGCTTGGATATAGCGTTGATATTGTGTAATTTGTTTATGGAGAGAAATAGGAGAAACCTTTGCTGTATATTAAGTGATGAATGCTTTTCAGCATTAAAGTACAAAATGCACTACCTTGTAAACATAGAGTTCGTGAATTTCATCTGACAGAGTCATCCCATCCTCCCTCATTAGCCGGGTGAAGGAGAAGCCAAACAGCTTCTTTTCTCCTTTGTCTTTTGCTGCAAAAACGTAAAGAACAATTACAGATTCTGGTAATCCTTTCGAACAAATCAGCTGATGTAACTAATCAAAGAAATATACACAGTAACAGTAACTTGCGCTGGGATATAATGACCAAAAAGACATGACAACTGTATATGCAACAAAATAAGACTTTTGTTTCTCACTAGAGCAGTGTCTGAACTCGAAGCGAAGGTGGGAGCTTCTGAATCGGTCGATGGGGATAGGGAGTTTGAGGACTTCATTCCAGCGTGGATTGTTGTTGTGATAGAGTACAAAGGAGCGGTGGTCCGGCAGGTTAGACTCCCCTGACCCAAGGCTGATGCAGTCCTGCGTACATGGTTTGTAATTAGTTGAGTAAACATAAACATATATACTCATTCTTGCACAGATACGTGCACATACTAGAATTTTCAACACTCTGCATCATTTAATGTCTTAAGAGGATTAGAAATAACAATTTAAAGAAGAATTTTTAAATCAAAAGTAGATCAATTGAGTAATATATGACAACTAAGACCTCCCAACATTCTGCTGTTCAAAGTTGCTTTACACGAAATGACATGAAAACTGTAACCATAATTGAGTGAACAGTTTGGCTTCAAAAGTTGTTATTCTACCTTCAAAATCTCGCCATCTGCATGTAGAACTAAGACAGTGACTTCGATGTTCTTCTGGACACTCTTCCCTCCTCTCTCAAAGTCACCTCGCTCCAACGTCAGATACAGATCATTGCGGACATCACCTGGAAAAAAACAAAATGCATGACAATCTTTTTGTTAAACCCCATTGTCATGCAGACCATGTGCCAAAATTGAAGTCTTTACATTTTTAGATCACATTAAATGTCTAAAATGTAAAGTTTAGAAGGTCTCATAGACTTCTATGATCCAGACTTACACTAGTGCCATGCTGTTGTAATTGCAACTATATGTCATTGCTTAGATCGTTTAAATGTTATAAAACACGGTTGCATCTACATGTGTGTTCATGAAGTGTACTGTGTGTCTTCAGGGCAAAACTAAAACACACCTCAGTTGAAGAAGTTGACTGGCTAAATGTATCAGAAACATAATAGGTTTAAGCGCCATGACGGAAGATCTTATCAAAATAAAAGTACATGAGGGAAAAAAAACTATAGTGGAGAACCGGTAGGCTATTATCTTGGTATAAAATTACAAAACTTTAAAAGGAATTCTCCAATTCTTGATGGCTTGTGGACTCACCTGGCATGATAATATCTGGGAAGCCAAGTTTGCGCGTCATGGCAATTCCCTGACTGAAGACGAGCTGCTTTTCTCTGTGGACCTTGTCAATGTCACCACGCAGCAACTGCAGAGAGATTATGATGCCTGAAAGACAAAAGATGTTATTCGGAAAAAGTTTGTAAATATCAGCAAGTTTCAATATTGTCCTCTACGGTCATCATACAACATGTTTGGTAAGTCAGGGAATATGAAAAACATGCCGTCAGGCTCAAGTTTAATGTCAAAAAGTTTTTGAGGTATAAACAAATAGCTGATGGGAACAATTCTCTTGAGTAGTCATGTTGGTGCTCTTGATAACTCTCAAGAATAGTGTTTTAAACTTAATAAGTGTGGTAGATAAGACAATAAAATCACAATAACATGGTAATAAGTTGATACAGTCAGCAAATTATAACAACCTAGGCAAGAAGATGAAGATTTAAATAAGAGAGTCATTAAAAGCCTCAATTTGCTGGTTATTTCATATCTTACCGTAATTGCCACTGGGCACTGTATACTTGGTGCTGGATTTGCGGATGATGTTTTCATGGATTTGAAACCATTCATTCTCATTGTTGCACCTGAAGACAAAATAAGTCACCAGGTAAGCGTCCAAATGTATTGATTTATCTATTTTGAATAAAACATTTATTATAAATATGCCCAGTGCAGCCCCAGGGGGGCAAAAGCCTGTGTCCTCCTTGTGCTGGTTCTAATGCAGGATTAACACTAAGGATTGTCAGAAAGGGCATCCAATGTTAAACCTATACCAAATCAAATGAGCGAATAAATTCTTGACTTCCATTTGGGATCAGTCAAGGCCCGGGTTAACAACAACTGCCAAGGTTCTGTTAGCCTTCAGGGTGCCCGTGGAAATTGGGCTGCTGCATGGTGAACAAGCAGAGGTCTAATTATTATTGGATATAAGCACTGATAAGAGAGAACAATATTTTACTGATCCCCATTGGTGAAATTTGAGAGCGAAAGCAGCACAGGGCAAGACGACCGGTATCAATAATAATACATTGTTGAACAGACTGGAGAACTTTTATTGGCATCTCAGTTCAGGTGCTCTAAAGGTTTCATTTATCCCTGTTTGAGATATGTCAGAGTGTTCACTTTCACAATATCCTCTCAAAACCCTCGACAACAAGGTATTGGGCTCTAAAGGCTTCTTTTCAGGGCCCTGCTGTTTGCACTGTATATGGCACCACTGGGTCAGATGCTGTGTTAAATTGAAATTGGATTTTCACTGTGCCGCCAATTATCTGTAATGCCATAGATGGACTGGACAGAGTTCGGAGCCTTGTTGTTCTTTTTGTCAGGACACTTCTATTGACTTTCATATTAAAGAGTCTAAATATACACCTCTGAGCCCACCGTAACTCTGACTGCAGGATAGGTAGTGTAGATAATGAATGAATGCTTTTTTATTTGCACTTTGATGGAACGCACATAATCAATACATTTTCCATTATTATTATTGTTATTATATCAGTGGAAGAATGCTGAATTTGGACCTGCCAGGCAGGAGGCCAAGAGCAAGACCAAATGGAGAATTATGAAGGTAGTGAGAGAAAAGGATGCAGAGGAAAGACAGTCTATATTTATTGAGGTATTGTCAAAATGAATTTTATTTCTATTCAATTCAATTCAATTAGAAAAAAACATAGTTTTTCCACTGGAGGCGATTGCGAAAAATCTGATAAAATGTTGGTGACATAAGAGCTCCTCACTCACTCACACTAGGTCTGGTAAAAAACAATCATTATAATTTCTCCTAGTTTACAAATTGACTTGGTTTCAGTGACATTCATCAAGGGATACTAACTGTCACTTCATTTTAACAGTTAATGTCTTTGAAGGTAAGAGGTAACATTCACATTTTCTATGTGATCAATTTTTTTATTGAGTATTATTATTAAGTCGTACTCTCACACTGCAGCCTGAAAAGAACCAATGATGTGGTTGAACAACGGCAAGATGTGTTACCCATGTGTGTATCTATATGTGTGTGTTGTGTGTTCTTTACTCACGTGTAAACCTTCATCACAAAGTCTTTCTCCTCCTTCATCTCTGAGATAGTCTGCAGCACATCGCTCATGGCAAGGATGGCACAGCCATATGGGCGGCGGTACTGAACATGTGGTGGACCCTTCTTACTGTCGTTCAGGAGCATTCGACCTACGGCAGTTACAAGAAATGTGTTTGTGTGCTGTTGCAAACACACACAAAACGTAACCCTCTATTGTGAATCAGATTTTGGTCTGATGTTAGCTGTGAAAACTGTGCTGCTGTACCTGTCCTGATGATGTGGCAGACAATGTAAAGATCTCGCTTCATGTCTTTGTTGCTAAGATCCTGCCAACAAAAAAAAGTAATTCAAGTCATTTTGACAGGCTTAATTTGAGTTGGTGTATTTCATCAGTTAGACACTTCAGCTGAGCAGCAAGTTTTATTGTCTGTTACCGTGAACAGGGCACGCATTCGATCCAGTCTCTCTGGGTTCTTTGGCCCCCCATTCTTGTTGAGTCGGATCATAAATTTCTCACTGAAACAAAAGAGATGGTTGACTAAATGGTTTTAGCCACTTCCTCGGGATTCTGAGGATCCAGATTACCAGTGATTAACTTTTGCTCAAGAACATGGAAAACAAACTTGAGAAAAAACATGGGATTTGTTAAAACATGGGATTTCAAGCATTAGAAACTATATATAATAATGTATACTTTATCAATCCCTCGTGGGGAAATTCGTTCTCTGCATTTAACCTAACATGGATGAACCATGAGTAGTTGGCATGCCGTTTACCAGCGCCAGGGGAGCAGTTAGGGGTTCAGTGTCTTGCTCAACAACACTTCGACACACTAGGAGGAGCGGGGAATCGAACCAGGAAGGTCTGATTCCAAAGACGATCTCTCGATCTCTCTATATCAGGACAAACAACCATTCTCTCATTGGGAGCAATTTTCCCAATTTTTTCCAATTAACCTGCTGCATGTTTTGGACTGTGGGAGGAAACCCACGCCGACACACAAACTCCAGACAGAAAGGTCCTGCTGTCAGAATCGAACCAGGATCCTTCGTACTGTGAGGCCAAAGCTTTAACCGCTGCCCCACCCTCGCATGAGACACTACTTTATTATAATTCATTGTCAGGTAAATTACCGTCAGTATGCATATCAATTTTGTGGATTTTTAAAAGGAATCAAGGATGGGTTGGAGGAAAAAAACATGAAAAAAATTCAACAAAAATGTGTTTATTCTTAGAAATTGTGATTGATCCATTATGTAGTTGAATAAGAGCACACAGACTGCTTAGCCAAGGACTCAGTGGCTCACTAAATCTTACATCATAAAGGAAAGGGACACTTTCCAGGGTAAGTTGTTTGACATAATTGGCCAGGGG
Organism: Fistularia tabacaria; assembly: GCA_901007705.1. Taxonomy (NCBI): domain Eukaryota; kingdom Metazoa; phylum Chordata; class Actinopteri; order Syngnathiformes; family Fistulariidae; genus Fistularia; species Fistularia tabacaria. Next base: position 39,589 of record CAAKHD010008542.1, on the reverse strand, counting down.
GACAGATGGTCTGGCAGAGGGGTTAAGAAGGCCATGTATATCAAACTAGAAAGACTGTCAGTTCACAGAGGGGGCAGATGTTGATACAACCTTTCAGCTACCAACAGTCTGGTCCTGTTTACCCTCTGAGACCTACAGTATGACTCTTAAGTCGTGAGGACTGGGAGGGCGAATGACTCAAATCTGACTTCAATGAACCCTATTTAACCCCGCTCAGGTAACCTAAGTGCCTCCTTAAACGTCCATGACCCCTTTTGCTCTCAAAGCTAGAAAGGTCCAGGGTCAATGTGCTTCTCAGGGCTCATACACCAAATCAAAATCTAGGATATGAGGTAAAAAATCTGTCAGGAATGAAAAAAGTCCAGTTGTCAAAATAAGATTCATGAATGAGCACTGGGTGTGTTTGTCACCTGATGCACCGCCCCTCCCGCAGATCGTACAGGAAGAAGAACATGTCAGTGTCTTCTCCAATGTTGTTGTATGTGAAACTCTTGAGGTTGACTTGCAGGTGGTGAGGGACAGGGATTCGGCTCAGCTCAGTGTGACGCTGATGGCTGCCATCGTTCTGAAAAATTTGCCAATAAAAGTTTTTCAAGTTTGCTTCCACAATGGGTTAATCGGTGCAGGGTGTTTTACCTGAGATGTACTTTGCTGGACACTGTGTCTGCTGGAAAGATGCTGTAAGGAAGAGAACATACACATTTTCACAATCTCGGGATCTAATTTCTTATTTGAATGGTCAGTTGTCAGGGCTTTTCTTGTGTTCAGTAATTTTTACTCGTCTTTTCTCCACAACATGAGGAGAAATGATAAATTATGAATTTTACATTTCATAATTGTCTCATGTTTTAAACTTATTTCCATCTCTTGACGTCTTACCATCTTATACAGGTCTGAGACACTGATCTGGTCCTCATCCACCATCTCAAACTCCTTTCTGGGCACAAGGTCAAGACCCAGGTGTCTATTAGACAGAGCGATGATCTTTAATGAACAGAAAAACCATCTCGATAAACAAACACCTGCTTCAATAGTGTGACGTCACCAGCATCTGTGTTTCTGTCTGTGTGTGTTCTCACTCATTGCCCCAGTCTAGCCTGATGGCCACGTGTCTCTTCACTTCTCGGCTTTGGTCTTGTGTCAGGTGACATGAAAGAAGCTGTCGCCGCAGGTCGATTAGCTCCATCATTACGTGACGGACCTTGTAGAACAGATCCACCTTGTGTTTCTGAAGGGAAGAAGGAGGCTCAGATTTACAAAATGCAAACAAACTAATGATTATGTCAGCTTAGGGGCGTCAACTTGCTGAGACAAAGGCGGACAGAAACTGAAGGTTTCTATTTGAGCAGACCGTTTTATTTCCAGCAAAATAGTCAAAGTTCATTCCGAATGTACTGTTTGGATAAAAAACACAGCTGAGTCAACTCTAAGATGGCAGTGTAGGAGGGGCAGTCTCTGGCAGGTGCAGACTTTGTCTCATTTAATGAGAGATACTCATTGAGAAACTTTGTTTCACTCTGATAAGTGTGAATGAGAGAAGAGTGCTTAGCTAATGCCTAATCAGGTGTGGTGCAAACACACACATACACACACACACATGCAAGCATACACACTCGCATGCACACTTTGATAAAAACTGAGAACGAAGTGAGTGAAAAAAAACAACTGTTTCCTCATACAGAAATAGACTCTTAAACATGTTTATTTTAACCACACAATTAAGATTGTTGCACCATTCAAGTTGGTTTTTACAAAACGATGTTTTACAATCGATGTTTTGCCGCCTAAAACACTGACTGATCACACTTGAAATCAATGTGCTCCATTTATAGGTTGAATAAACCTACTTAATCTTTATCAATAATAAAAACATTTTCAAATGTAAAACATGGTAGGAGTTCATTGACCACCTGTCAAGGCAACTTTCATGACTGGAAGATGTAAAAATGTGAAATGATGTGAAAATAACTTCAAACAATAAAAGTCACCTCGACTTGAGATCGAATGTGAAGACAAAAAAAAACCATAAACATAAAAAGATTATTTTGAGAGACCAAATGTTATTCCTCTGACCTCCGCAAGAGCTACACTTTTCTCTGTGGCAACAGCAAAGTCAACATATTCACCCAGTTGGCTGATTCAAGCTGCAGACAATACACACACACACACACACACACACACACACACACACACACACACACACACACACACACACACACACACACACACACACTATTGGTGGAACACAATATCTCACCACATAGAGATGCTTCCACAGTATGACCCATTCTTGTAGAGTGCATGTAACCTCAGCCACCAGCGCTTCTTCAAGAGGGACCACTGTCTCGTGAGGGCTACTCATATGATAAGAGAAAAGAATAAACATGTTCAATGATCATGCTCCTTAGCCACTAAGTGTGCACACTTTCAATTACATATTTTGAAATTACTTTCAACCCGCACACGAACATGGAAATGGATTTTAATCTCTTGATGATAAGTTGTCTGATATTATTTAGATTCATTTCAAAGGTGATATACTGTATTAAAGTATTAGAAAGGAGAAAAAAAGAACAGATGACAATAGCTCAGCTTTCAGATATGGGAAGATGAAACCTCTTCTTGTTTGAGAAAAATAGAATGCTCCCTTATCTGACTTTCTTTGCTCTCCCTATCTTGTCTTTCTACAAGATGAATAATAGAGAGCTTCATGAATTGGTGTTCAGACGATGTCACCACTTTCCTGACACTTGTTTCTCCCTTTCCCTTCATTCCTATTTTATACCTCCTGCTGCTACCAGGATTCTTTTTGGCACATTTCTGTCAATCTGAATGGCATTATTTTAATTTCTTTCTGTCTTGAGCTTGAACACGATCTGTCATGCCCCTGTTTTTGAAACCGGCTGTTGTGATGTGTAAGTTTTAAATTTTTCTTGCTAAAGCCGTAAATTAATTCATTATATACAGCGACTTTTCCAGGGCTGGTTTGCGGTGGCAGTAGACTGTGGAGGTCAGCCACGACATCCCCAGCCCAAGCAAAGTAATCTAGCTCTGCCTTCAGGACCCCAAGGCAATGCCAGGGCAGATGGCACGAGAAAGTCTCTCCAGGCTAATCTGGGTCAACTGTGGGGCCTCATACCTACTGGACATGCCCACCACTATGGGGAGGGGCCCAGGAGGCATCCTCACCAGATGTCAACAACCCCAACTGACTCCCATGGAAAAGAGCAGTGACTCTACTCAGTTACCTCTGGATGTCGAATTCTTTACCCTGTCTCTGAGGCCAAGTCCAGCCACCCTACCGAGAAGGAATTTCAGCCCCTTGTATTTGAGACCTTGTTCCTTCAGTTAAGCTACAGAGTTCATGACCATGGGCGAGAGTTGGGATGTTGATGGTACAGAACACTGAGCATTGCTTTCTGGCTCAATTCCTACTTCCCCTAAACTGACCAATGCAATGCTTGCATTATTGCAGACACCCACTGATCCATCTGTCAAGCTATCGCTTAACAGACGGATCCTAATGGAGCAAATGGTTACCAAACATATTCCTCTCAGATCAGTTCCATGAAATATGCTGAACTTGGTTTGGAAACTTTCAAGAAGTTTGCTTAAAGTTCACATTGTGATTTTTTTAAAATTGAAATTACGATGAAGACAATGTCCACAGAAGATCTGCTGCCTTGAAAGCCTGTCCCAGGGCAAAGATTTTTTGAGTTAACTTGCAGTCTATTTGGGAAGTCGAAGTCAAGACATTCCCTGGACGCCATGTGGTCATACTCCAAAGAGTACAGTACCTTTAAATTATCTTCTATAGATGTTAACAAACCCAATTATGTCAACATCTCGGGGGAAAACAGTTGACAGAAGAAAGGGGCTTCATTGATTCTGTAAAACATCTTTTAGAGAATGCTTTAGAGTTCTGTTACCAGTATTATGTTTTACTTACTTCATGCGGCAGTTTTTCAGTGTGAGGTTTCATCTTCACAATATCAATTGGACAGGAATTTACAAATAAAGAAGAACTTAGATATGACACATTCCCTCCAAAATGGCTCTCTAAATGTTCTGAGGTTGTTTATGTTGACTTGTAGAGAAATTCAACAGCACTTGGTAGTTTCATTAAGACTATGGGCGTTCTTATTTTGTGAAGGAGGAAATGAAGAAACCTACCCTCTGCTGGTGACGGCAGCCTTCTTTAAGTGAATGTAGCAGGCCGGAAAGATTCCCTGCAGATACAAAGGAAACACATATGATCTACTTCATAAAGCTAAAGACCGGAAAAATGTTCTGAAGCCTTCTGTTATTTATCTGACCAAGACATATGGATGAGTTCACAGTTGAAACCTCAACAAAAGTACAGAATTCAGTGATATTACCCCAAAATACACTGGAGTTCCAGGTTACACACAATGAGAAGTGTGTAAGACAAACACATGAACCATCAACAGTGCAAGATGACAGAATGACAGAGCCCTTTGCTATTCTCACACTGCTACTTTTATGCAACAGATTTGAACCAGATAGTATCCTTGAACATACCACAATTACACCTATCTTTAACATTTTGCTGACCTTTTTTTATTTTCTACATCCCTTCTGTACATTTCCATACTATATCAGTCTGGCCTCTAAACTTAATCTCCAAAACATCTAAAGTGTGCTGTCCCTCTGATTGACTCCTAATGCTACCCATCCTCGTCACTTCCGAAGAGAATCTCAACATCTTCGTCTCTGCTACTTTCAGCTCCATGCAGCATTGCTGGTTTCACCATCATCTTCTCCACCATCTTCTCCACCATCTTCTCCACCTTTCCTTTCATTCAGGTGGACACCCTTTTATTACAAATTACCCCTGGCACTTTTCTCCACCCGTTTCAAGCCACTTGGACAAGTTTCTCACCTCCCAACCACAATAAAAAAAATCCTACCTCTCATGAAATGAACATATATTCCCATAGAAGAAAGGTTAATCTGTCCTGTGAAATGCTGCTGTTATCATTGGTGTAAATTTCAGCACACTTAACCTTGTATTAACTCAGACTCCATCCTCAAGTGATCATTAACTGCGTGTGTGCTCTGGACCAGAGCCTGAACCCGACAATTGTGCTTGTTATCATGTCCACCTGACCTTTATCGTACTCCCAACAGCCACATTGCGGTTAACCTTTATTCCTCTCCTTCCAAGAGCATACCTCCACCTCTATGGGGTTTCCGTCACCTGCTCCCTGCTCTCACTACAGATCATTATAACATCTGCAAACATCATAGTCCATGGAGATTCCTTTTTACTTAGCTGGTCCTTGATGCACTTCAACCATAAAGTCCTCTGTCGCACCTACAGCACACCTCACCAACGTCTCGCAGCTCTTGTACATGTCCTCCGCCACTGTAACATACTTCTTTGCTATTTCAAAGTTCCCCAAACAGTACCGTAGTTCCTCTCTCGGTACCCTGTCATATTCTTTTTCTAGATCTACAAATGCATAATGCTGCTCCCTCTGACCTTCTCTGTACTACATTAAGGCAGTGGCAAAACCCCAGTAGGTTGAAGAAATTTACCTGAACACTTAGCTAGGTATTTACCAGATATTTCAGTCTCTGTCAAAGAACCTCATACCTCATTCATAAGAAGCACTAACACAAAGCATCAGACAAAGTAGTTCTCTACACTATTGTTGTATTTTGATGTTTGATTTCAATTTCAAAATAATGATAATTTCAGCAAGTAGCTTCAGAACAGTCAGTGATCATTCTGCGAGGAGACTCGGCGATCTCAAATCCTAATTGTGTTTGAGAGGCACACACAAATCTTCCCCATGTGTAACTGATGTAAACACATCAGTTATTTTAGACAAGTCTGTCCTCTATGTGATTACCATCCCAAATTGTTTGCCAGTGAAGCAGAGAGGGAGATGGGATAAAGCGAGGATACAAAGACTTTCTTTAAAAACATGAAGGGATCACAATAGGAAGATAAAGTTATCACCTTAGCCTTGGGCCTCCTGGTGGAAAAACCTCGGAACCATCCTACAACAAACAAACACGGAGACTCATGAAAAACCTTGTGATTTCAAAAAGTTGCATCCTTTAACACAAAACTAAAATAAGTCTTACTTTACCAACATCGGAGTCCAATTAGGTCTGCAACTTCTGGAATTCACTAGAATCCAAAACTTTTAAAACGCAAATTCTCAGTATAATATGGTGCTTTATCTATATCATCTTTATCAATCTTCAGTGAACCTACTGCAGTTTTTGGGCCATGAAGAAACCCAGGGAACCAAAGCAGGGCAAAATATGAAATCCCCACACAGAAAGGATCCGGAATCATACAGCAGTGACTTGAGCATTCTAATAACTGCACCAATATTGCCCCGGGCATCTGAACATCAAATCACTTTCATAAAGTTTTATACCCAGCGGTTGCTTTTTATCTAAACATGAATTACATTTGCAACATGTTGCATACCTGACATATTTCATTTGCAGGTAGATTAAAAAGAAAAACAATAAAGCACTTTGTTTTTTTCATGCTTTCTTCTGCACATACCTATATTTTAAAGCAATGTGCTACTAACCAGAGGAACCTAAATGCAAATGCAGACTATTCGATGATGCAATCCATGTTAAAGCATCACATGATGCTATAACATGACATGATGCAATCATATTTTTATACAGTGAAATTATTAAGATAAATATTAAATAAATTGAAGAATTTCTGAAGTTTAAAGTTAACAATTGCATTCAAAAAAGTAACTTCAATTGATTTAAAATTTCAATCCAGTTAATCAAGCACTATCATCATTTGAAATTATTTTATTTGTATTTTGGGGAAATAAAAAAACAAACAAGTGAAGCTCAGTAGGCTGTTCTGGTTATGACTAATATGGAGTGATCTCCTGTCACGGTAAAGCTTGTTGTTCTATCACTGCTGTCTAGTTCATGTTTAGAGAATGTTACCCCTCTCGGGTTTTGTGCAAGTTGGATAATTTCAGACAGTAACACATCTTCAACAACAATGAGCGAATGGATCAGTGCTTCTGTACTCCTCTAGGGTGATAAGCACGGCTCAATCCCATCTCATCAGGATCTTTGCTGATATTAGCCAAGATGCAGTGTTGTACTTTTGTGCCTGAAGATGGCATTTCTAACATGTGTCACTTTATCATTGTGGTCTATTCACGCAACATTTTTATTTTATCCGCAGAACCTCTGACTGAAACATTTTAGAAAGATTTCAGGCACTAATAAAGTCTTTTTACCTTCACATTTCTCCAAGATTTGGACGGTCTCGCCAAGCTCCAGTACCAAACCATGTGCCACGGAGCCCCGGAAGCTACAGATCACTGTGGACACACGCACAGAAGGTCCAACACATTCATTTATTCATTTATTGGGATCATCACAATCTCCTCGTTCAACCAAATTCATGAATACAAACAAAATAATCATAAGAAGACACTGTATACACTAAGCGTTAAGTGAGTATGAGGCACTTTATAAAAGACAACACCTTCTGGCTGCTACATTTCTGTGATATATGATTGTGTATATGATAGGACCATATGAGTATGTTCTATGGGAGGTCTTTTGGGATAAAAACTGCTGGACAGGCATGAACATCAATTAACATGATGTAAGGTAGTGAGCTCATGTTCCTGTCAGTTATTGAACATGGCAGCAACAGATCCCCAGCTGCACCTGGTTAGATTTTGTATCTTTTTTTTAAACTTGAACTTTGGCCAAGATCCATTACTTTGTGACTAGGAACAGAGGTAAACAAAATGAATAGGAGGGAAGAAGCGTTTCCTTTTATCAGGCCGACTATATGTTCAAATCATATGAACATGATGAAGAGAGACTTCTCAGAACATGTAAGTTATCTTGAAGTACAAGAAAAACAGCTGCGGTAAGGAAGTAAAAACCTGCAACTCTGTGTACAAAAAAATGGCTCAAGTGACAGTCCAAGGGGAGGACATGATAATGACAATGTGCTTGAGTGCTCATGTTTTATTTATCATCAGTTACGCCTGAACTCATTTAGTAGAGCGTCACATCGGTGGCAAAGGAGAGTAAGGTCCCTGGAGAGGAGCACTGTGAAGCCAGAGTGTGTGTGTGTGTGTGTGCGCGAGAGAGTGAGAGAGAGAGCGAGAGACAATAGGTTTAAGCAGTAGACCCAAACCTTTCCTTGTCAATCACCTTTGAGGGGGGTTTAATGTCTGCTTTCACAAAGAATGTTTTTTTTTTTTTCTGTGCGTATATGATGATGCAATGTGATTTATATTTGGCAGAAATATTTTAAACACATCTCACTCCAGCAGATGGACAGTTTGTGTGTTTCTCTCTGCGAGGCATCTTATCAAAATATTTGCAAATAAACAAAACGGGGTCATGTATGTGTGAAAAGGTAAATTAAAAAAAAGACGAGTGAAAGCTGTCAGACAATTGTCTTAATTTACTTGTATGTATGCTTATTTCTTTTAGCCTGCTAGCTTTTAAGCTGTGTGTCAAATGCAGCAACAAGAAGACCACAGTAATAATTTGCAACCACTGTGTGTACCGTGGGCATTGTCCAATTGCACTTACAGTAATTGGTCCATTTAAATTATTCAGCAACTGCAACAAAAAAGTCAGTGAGTTTTTTTGTCAAGAATCTGTGCCTGTGATATGGTGACAGGCAGAGAAATTAAATACCAGGGCTATAGTAAGCTAGAGTGTAATTTTGTAACACTTTTGTTTGGCGGTGTACTGGAGAGCCGGATTGCTCTCATCCAAAAAAGTGCTGTGCCTCAAAGAAAGTTGAAAATACCACTTTGGAAACACAGTAAGTAACCTGAAATAGTAGGTCAACCTCACAAAGACAAAATATTTTTCAGTCTTGAAGATTTAACAGGCAGTAGAGTTGTTTTCATAGAGAATGTTTGTCCATGATTAAAATACAACACGTTGAACAAACAGAAAGCAATAACTTTAATCAATACGGAATCAATCAGAAGTAGGGGCCTTTTTTCTAGTTGCTGTTCAAATCTTGTTATTACAGTCTGGTTGCAAGGCAGTGATTGATTCACTGAACTGCCTCTGTTCTGCCATGCCCTATGAGCTAGTTTGAATTTTTAGAATTATGCTGAGTTGTCAATTAGCGTATATTTTCCTCTCTGAGCAATACATAACTCTGTAACTACTTATATGACCCTAAATCATATAACATTTTTCATCTCTTTACTGTAACATTGGTGTATCCACACAGGCACCACACAGTTTTACTTTCTGAACAGGATGGCTTTATTTTTGATACACAAGATCAGGCTCAAGTACAACAAAAACAAGAAGTCCTTGCGCACCTCATTGCACTGTTCCCATTGAGATCAACAAAGTCTCAGGGGTCTCCTTTGCCTTCTGGGGCTGTCAGTAGGAACAGGGGCAACTGTAATATGTGTGACGTGGCTGTAGGGGGTATACAGTCCATTCTGTGAGCCTGTGTGTTAAGGGGAAGAAGGAGGTTGCTTATATTCTCTCAGGAAAGGGTACAAGGGAAGGTCCTCTTAGAAGTGCCAATCTGTCTCTGTCTCCTGTGCCGAGGTGGTAACAAAACCATGTACATCCCCCCCGCTTAATGCTAACTTAATGCACTTTCCTCTCTTTGGGTTGTAAATCCACAACAGTTCTCCACCAGGGAATGGACAATCTTGTGTTGTGATTTCATAGTTTTTGATTTGACACAGGCATGCCCTTGCCAGTTGGTTCTAGGTAAAACCATGCCCTGTCTCCATATGGCCCTGCAGCCTCCTTACATAGCCTGGCTCGGGCGATGCACCTGGTAGCTTGCAAAGGGCGACCCTGCAGGTGTGTCTGTACGCCTAACATCGGCTAAACAGGTGTGCACGTAGTAAGAGTCCAGGACAGCAGAACGGTGGGCCTTGGGGACAAAGAGAACAAGGGGTTCCAAATCACACGAGTGTTTTGCAGTGAGGATGAATAGCTGTTGGGCCAGTGTCCTATTCAACTGCCACACAAAGCCAATCTCTCTGTGGCTGAAGTGGGGTTGTGGGCGACAGCATAGACCAGCACCTGAAGCCACTGACTACAGGGCAGCTGCCTGTACATATCCTGCTCCCCCCTAGCCACCAATCTGCCCACAAGGTGCCAATAATGCTATCATCACAGGAGTATCCTCTCCCACGCCATTGCGAGTTTCAGGGCTCCACTCAGTGTGCGGTAAGCAAGCTCTGTCTAGACCTGCAGCTTTTTAGGCCTGAGTGCCTGCAAGAACTGGTCCCTTGGGAGCTCACTGGCACAGGCTAGTCAATTTTGTTTCCAAAACCTCTCTGCAGTACCCCAACCAAAGGTGCATAGTTTCCACTCGCCTAATGGCAAAGCAGGAGCAGCCATGCAGCTGCATCATCAGACAGGCATAGAGCTGAAATTAAGTGCTTTGTCTGCCTCAGACCAGCTAGTAGCAGAAGCTAACTGCTTAAAATAAGCCTTAAAAACGCCCCATGACGTCTTGCTATCAAACCTCTGTTTTGTACATTTAACGCAGCCGTTTAGCATCGGGCGCTGCCATTTTTGTTTACATCTCGCGACAGCGTGTAAGGTTAAGTCAGCTACATCCCGCAAATACTGCGTTCATGGCTCCGGAGTCCGTTAGCATGCCGAGCCCGACCATGGCGTATCCAGCTTCAGCTGCAATCCGCCGGACTGCCCCTCGCAAAGGGTGCGAGATCGTTTGCAGCCGTATATCCACTTTCCCCTCAAATTCTCACAGTCGATATATTCACCAGCAGTTAGCCTCGTGTAGCAGTTAGCAGCGGTAGCTATATGCGCCCGGCGACGGCTGACATATGGCTCTTCTTATACCAGTGTAACGTTGATGTAGCCACACTAGAAGCTTTTGCCTTCCGAACAGGGCGACTTTATTTCAGAGAAACAAGCGCAGGCGAACTATAACGGGCTACTGTTATGGTCTTACCACACGTCAACATACGCACACATAGCTCGGCCCTCTCGCAGAACAGCCCCGCCCCCTCGCACGTATTAATGCCACAGTGGGAGGGAACGACAGCGTCGAGCTGCGGACGCACATCCCTTTAGGATCATTACATTACTACCCCGGCAACAGTTCAAAGCAGAGATGGTAATCTGGAGGGGACCTTTTTTCCATCACAATTATTACCGTGTTTCCATCATTAGAACATTACGATATCTGAACTTCTACCACCATTTACAACAAAAAAGTAAATTGCAGTGATCTGATCGATTGGGTCTCAATGGATATTAGTTAATCAACTTGTTGGTCAATGAGTTTCAAATTACATTTCACTCCTCTCATACACACATGCAAGAATGCACCTCTGAACTGATGCAACACTGGTTTCCTTCCTTATCTCAGCAAGACGTTGAAAATTAGTTCTTAATGTCTGGATAGTGAATTACATTTTATGTAAATGATTTATGATGTTCCCTGATTTTTTCCAGTCTTACCAACCTGCAAGATGGTTGCATTTAAATATTTAACATAACAAAACCTAAAGACATCAGAGGAGAAGATAAAAGTTGAGTGTTCAGGGAGGAAAGAGCCTCTGTGTCATCAAGTCATGTCATTGCAGGCAGTAATTCATTATGCTGAAGAATGGCAGGGGAGATTGATCGAATTGGCTCTGCTAGAGTTCTAGATAAATGAAGTTATCAACAGAGAAGTCATAAAAAGAAACATTACTGGTGGTTAAGGTTAAAGTGAATATACAGTACCAATGTAAGGGACACACTTTGTGTCTCAAGGTTGTTAAAAATCTTGCAACATAGATATTGTAGACTCAGGGATCCATCCTGGGGCCTCTTCTCCTTGGCACTTTCATAGTTCCAGAACTTATGATGAGAGCTTCTCAACTATCTTCACGCTCTGGACCCTACGGTGAGCCTTAGGAAACGCCAAATGAAGTTGTTTTACTCAACCATTTAAAACAAGAAAGGCCAATTACTAATGAAAAATATCAAGTCTGGCAAAAATGATCATACTTTTTTTTATTTCAATGAAGACTTGCTCAATAGTAAATCACTGTATGACCATTTAAATTTCAATAGCTGTGCCGAAGATGATGTAACCAACAGGAAATCTCATCACAAATTTGCAGGGCCTACACACACACAAGATGATAATCCCACAAAGGCTGATCATATGAACCCCTGAATGTTCCTGAGTCTTCAGAGCTGTGTTTGTGAAGCTTTAATGGAAGATTGGCTGGTTGAAGAATGATGATGACTGAATAAAAAAAAAAAAACAACAACAGAAGACTAAAGACCTAAAACATTTAAGTTTGAGAAAAAATATTTGAAATAGAAATTTGGGATTGAATAATTTAGTTTTGCTTTGATGATGTTGCAGTTGAAGATACGCAGGATCGTCATTTTGTCCAAATGTTTCAGTTCAGCTGGTCATTGTCCTAAATGATTCATCAACTCACTGGAGTCAAAGTGAAGTCTTTGTCTCCTCCATTTGGGTCAGAGTGCAGTGTCTGTTACATAAATTGTTAACAGATGCGTCCTCTTGGGGGAATGGATGTTTTATTCATCTCTTTGGAGGGAGAAAAGTGTTTTTCCCAGGGAACAAATCTCAGGAATCTAAGTGCTGTTACATAATTGCATTAATGGCATAGGCTTCAGGACCCAGAGGCAAACCTTTTAAAATGAGCAATAATCCATACTAGCATGCTAACCTCCTCAGCATAAGTTAGTGGTGTTGCCATAAATTAATCATCAATATACATGATCTGCTTTCTTCTTTTGTTGTTCCTACTTTCAGTATTCAGAAATTTACACATCCTGATAGTAACATTTTGAAAATATAAAAATACTAATTGTTCACACAATTATAGAAATGCATGCATTTTCAGGGCAGGCACTCCCTCAAACAGAGTAAGAAATAACTATTATGTGCACCTTAACTTGCCCATACGTTCTTAACGTCTTAGGAAAATGCAACAAATTTCTTCCTTCATCACAAATATGAATTGAAATACACCAACTTAAAAATGACACATACATGCACACACATATATTTTTTCAAATACCACCATTTATAAATTAATTGTGTTCTTTTCCATATGAACTTGAATTATTGCATCTGAAATATAAATTAACTTCATTTCGGCTTATGAACCAATTATTACAAAATAAGAATCGCGCAAATATATGCGTAAGCTCGGGTGCATTTGAATTCCAAAAAAACAAAAACAAGCTGGTAAAATGTTAGTCTTCTATATGTCTTAGAGAAAAAGTCTGACTTGCAGAAGTCCAGACATCAGACCCCATTGGTTATCTAAATCAGTTCGCATCTGTGATTTTAAGTAATCTTAAAATCCCAAAACACTCTACATCTTTCTCCAGTTATCAACCAATATCAATATAAAAGTACCGCGAGTGATAACAAGATTTCCTCAAATCATGTCAAGCACTTCAGTCACCTGAGACTGCAACAATCAACGTACTTACACAAATCCATCTCTCTGTTACACTAAACTAAGGTAATAATTCATTTAAGTCATACAGAAATATCTCTTGAAATGGCTTAAATCATTTTACATATCTATTGAAGGCAATTCTGGGGGATATTTCAGACAGTCTTTTCATTGTGATTGTTTCGCATTTTTGTTTTACATTTACGTTTCTGTATATGATTCTCTGTCACTTACATATTTTCACTTTTCAACCCTTTATGCTCATGCTTTTGCATAGGAAAAGGGAATAATGTTTTTCTAGTAAAGTCATTTTAAATAGTTTCCATGCTCTTTTTGTACTACATATAAATAAAATGTTTATTTTGTAGGTTTCACTTTAAGTTCATGAATTATATCACAATCCAGTCCTCATCTTTTTTGAAAGAAGTGTATCATCTGCTTCATGCAAATGTGGTGGGGTGGGGCCCTCAGGCATCTGTTAAACTGACTTAATCAGATAAACTTACTGACCTGGATAAAGTGTGTAAGTGTGTGTGTGCAAGGATAAGATAAGGCAAGTGAAATATTCAAGCTGTCTTTTACAGCAATGAAACATGCCATATTTTTACTGAAGCTGCTCATTTTTTTAAACAGGTAAATGGATGATTGCAGCTTAAAAAGGTAAAAAGATGAAATGAGGAGAACAGCAGAGAGACGGCTGTGTTGATGTCACCTTCTGTGTGTCATGTGAGTTGAGCTGTCCTTATCCCAACTTCAATATTAAAGATGCTTCACCGCTGGGAGAATCTGGTCTAGATGGATGGGAATTTTTCTGACGTCAGAGATTGCTTTGAGCAGTGATACAAAAAGGTGGCGGAGGATTTTCTTTTCCCTTTGAAAAGCCTTCTTCTCTGCTAGAACTTCGTCGACTGTCAGCTGAACCCAGTTAGGTTCAGTTGATTCCCCATCATCTCTTCTGGGAAGACTGATCTCACAATGGCAGTTAGGAAATGAAGACACAACCCATGGGCTGCACTCAACGAGCAAATATATGTAGTTCTCCACTCACAATGGGGATACATGACAAAGACCCTGCAGTTAGTAGAAAATATAATAAGTGGGAAGAAGGCCTAAGCTACCCAGGAGTCTTAAGGAATGTTTATAATTTTACCAAAACAACAATTTACAGAACTGTATTAACTATTCTGTATTTATCAATTGCAACAGCCTACGGCATTGTACAGTAAAATGTAAAGTGGAAAAAGAAGGTAAATTCTGAGCTTATTTCTATTCTTAGCCTCATCTTCTGTAGTTGTCAGAAGATACTGTTAGCACACAGATCAGCCCAGTGGTTAAGAACATGGAATTGCTTGCCTTTACAGCTCATTTTTGAGCTTTTACTGGAAAGTTTTTGAGGGAAACCTCATCCAAGTGTCACCAAAGTGGCCTATTGTGGAACAATAGGCCTTTCAGGAAGTCTGGACTCATACAGTCCACCAGCCAGGCCGCCTGCCCCAGAAACTCACTTTGCTGTCCCTTCAGGCAAAGAATGGGACAAACTCTAGAATTTTCCCCCTGTCATAAATTGGACTATAATCGACCTGATGAGAAGCATGTCCACAATGTTACACATTTTATTTATGGCCTACAGAGAACCAGAGGTCTGCTCCTGAAACCCCTGAGGATAACTGCCATCCTTCTATTAGTCTTCCTCATTTATGTGTGCATTTCAAATTTTTATGTAAAATTCTTTGTTTTTGTCAACCAATTATATCAACAAACACACACACACACACACGCGCACACACACACACACACACACACACACACACACACACTTCCATGAAAAAGAATAGTGTTTATTCTGTCAAACTGTACCCCATCTGATATGAACTCTAATACGTCAATTTTGTGTTTGTGTGTTTATGTGTGTGTGGTTGAGTGGTACAACCAGTGAAGTCCATCCAGATGGTAGCTTCCTGAAAGTGGACCACTGGGTCAATCCTCCATTATACAGGATTAAGAACACGCTAATCACTTTTTAGACGAGCACTGTGTGTGATTACTAGTGTGTGCGTGCGTGTGTGAGAGCGCGCGAGTCTAATCTTAGATCCACTGCGTCTCCATGGCATTGATCAATGGCTGTCAAAAAGAAATCTTTGTCAGTCATTGACATTCCTTTATACCAATCACATTTCAGTCACCTCTGTATAGATCACGGTTCGCAATGCATGCATTTCAATCAGTTGGCTGATATCTCCGAGGAGAAGGTGTTTTTTTTCTGCAATCCAAGGAACAACATTTGGTTATAAAACTCCAATCAAATGTCTGTTTCTTGTCTCCTGTGGGTTTATCATTGAATGATTCTCACATGAGAGGTTTTTTGGTTGGAAAACTCTGTGGCTTCACGCATGTAATTTTTTTTTCTTATGTTGCATTGATCACAACATCTGAAACATTAAGATACTTCAATGTTTTGGGGATGCAATCAATGTAATACTTAACAATATAACAGATGGGATCATAACACTGAAAGAAAATCTAAATATCTAACCAGTTAACTATAAACCTTAAAAACAAGAAAAAAAACAACCTGTTGTTAAAGATGTCATGCAGTATTCTATTCTGGAGTTTTTAAGAGACCATCTATCAAAGTCTATTAGTTCATTCTATTCTATTTTCCACAAACATAATTTCTAAATAAAGTCAGTCGATTTGTCTCTGACAGAACTACACGGTTTTTTTTGTCAGACGAGTCAATCGAGACATTTAAACATTTGGTTTTAAGAACAATAATGCTTTTTTTTACCCAGTGACCATTAGGGTTATGGTCTGACACAGTTACTAAAGGTAAAACAAAGAATATCAGTACAAAATTTAGCTGGTAATGCTTAGCGATTGTGCTGAAATATGTACCCACGCGCGTGTACACTCACAGTAGTCTAATCTGGTTAATGGAAATGTCCATCCGTTCCTCAAATAGAATCAGAAAGATCGGTGCGGGAACAGAGAATATGGCAGCGTTTCAAATGGAGAATATTTCGTACATTAAAAGGAACTGTTATTCAAAACGCAAAATCATTACCAAAGGAAGCAGAAACAAATCCAACAATTTTGAACAGGTGAGTGCGTTCCATTGAACGCGGCACTGTGGTGGGAAGCCTAAGCAGACCAGCTGGTCCCATCCAAGTCTGAGCTGAACAAGAGCAGATGAAATTTAGACTGATATTCGTTTGAGGAAAACTTGTAAATAAGCAAATGGCGAAGTCTTAAATGTAGAGCTAATGTTCTTCACCAGGATTAGTTGAAGAAAGTTTATTCCCTATAGCAAATTTGTTGAAACATGTTTGCTTTGCACATGAGTTTCAAGTTGTTTTATCGTAACTTTTATTAATGTTATTATCATAATGATTATCATCATACTTATTATTACCGGTAATGCAACACTGAGCAGGTCCGTTTCACAGCAAGAAGGTTCCAAGGTATGATTCCAACAAGGGGCCTTTTTGTCTAGGGTTTGCATGTTCTCCCCGTGTTTGCTGGGGTTTCCTCCAGGTTCTCCGGTTTCCTCTCATCATCCAAAACATGCAGGAGGGAAAGTGGAAAACCTCTAACTCCACTGCAAACCTGACTGTGGAATAGACGATAAATTAATTTTTGTACAGCAGTTTCATGGAAGGCGCTTCTAAATATTTATTATTAATGATCTAGTATTGAAACCCCAACAAAAGAGAGAAAAAAAAAAAAGATAACTTCTTGGAACCATGCTCCCAGCACACAGTATCCCTGTATCAGGGAACAGATATGAAATCAAATCCAAGATTGATTATAAAAAAAGGAGGGAATATAATATAATTTGTAGAATGTTTCATTTACCTCTGCTTCTGAATAAAGATTGACGGGGGATTTTATCCCTTTC
Organism: Fistularia tabacaria; assembly: GCA_901007705.1. Classification (NCBI taxonomy): domain Eukaryota; kingdom Metazoa; phylum Chordata; class Actinopteri; order Syngnathiformes; family Fistulariidae; genus Fistularia; species Fistularia tabacaria. The sequence continues at coordinate 22,231 of CAAKHD010008542.1, read as the reverse complement.
AGGTCTCTCACTGTCACCAGTTCCATTTAGACAACATGTGACTTTAATCCACAACAGACAAAAAAAAACTGAGACACTGACAATGTCATCGCAGTGACACTGGTCACACATCGTAGATCTGACATCTGACATCTAATTTACAAAGCCCCTTTGGCTTCCTCAAACCTGCATGTTCTCTGGCCCAACCAATCTGACGTTCCTGCTTTTAGGAAGCGAGATTTTTTAAAAGCAAGCACAAACTGTTAACAACACTGACTATGTTTACAGTGTAATCGTGACACAAAATTGTTAGAATCACATCTTAAAATAAAGCACAAATAAAAAAAAGCACTAAATCCATAACAATTAAAATTGAAAGATAATTAATACTAACAGCTGTCATGTAGTCTCTGAATTTCTTTTCAGGTTTGGGTCAAAAGCCATTTCTCTTTAGCTCTTTTTTGTTTTTTGTTTTTTTGGTCGGGGTGATTTGAACCTAACAGGAAAAGATGTGATGTCCTGTTAGGTTAGCATGATGCTCACCAGAGCTCAGCCTGCAGAGGCAGGGAAACAATAACAGCGCTGGTAAACAGGGTTCAATCCTTATATTCAAACATAGCTGTTCTTGGCCTGGGAAATACCAACAGGATGAGGAATTCTGTAAAAACACATATCAGCAGGCGGGGGGAAGGGTACCAGCATTATCTTTTTAAACAAAAGCGTAAACAGACATACAGTCATAAATTTGGATTGAAAAAAGGAGAAAAGAAGGCTACTGGTAGGTTGTTCATTTTCTTTCAAACACTCAGCAGGTTTTTAACCGACATCTCATCATTACACCAACCACACAGTCTACACACTGCCACCGTGATGGAGATGTGACCTTGTCTGGCCATCAACAGCTGGAACTCTGATGCCCTTTAAAACCATTATGTTGATTCACTGAGATAGGGCCTGCGGGGGAGGGGGGGGGGGGTCGTGCTCACACACACACACACACACACATTCCCATTTGACCTCAAACACAAGGCTCAAACTGACTTCAAGTGGTTTCATTACTTAACTTTTGTTTGAGCTCAGACAACGAAAGTGGTTGAGACAGGTCACTGTTTGGAGACCTAATTGTTGTCATGGTGATAGCAGACGCAGGGTACAATTAACCACATGGCTTTTCATGAGAATGGACACAAAGTGCACATCTTTCTGGGACGCAACAATCCAGAATCAGGAGTTTTCAATAGGAGAAATCAATACATCTTATATTAGAACTGATTGTGTTTTTTTTTCTCCCCAAAATTACAGAAAATACAAGTGATTCAAGTTTTCAGAAAAAAAAGACATGCCAGGTGAAAAGTGTTGCCTGCAAAGCAGCTAGTTATCAGTGTAGTTCATATATTTGTTGCTTATTGGATAGAAAATCAAACAAAACTAGACACCTATATAATAAACATGATCATTTTACAAAATAAATACTATCACAATATACAATTGTACAATTATCATTATTATGATTATGATTACAATTGCACAATATGCTATTTTCTGCCTCTATCACATCAAAAATCTATAATCAATAATCAATATCAAATGTATAAAAATGTGGCTAAATAAGAACTTCTAGATGATCAAAGTCAATCATTACAAATAAACATTTGATTTATTGGTTTAGAGTACTAAAACAATATGCAATTAATTGGAGTCTGCAAAAAATGAGAATGTAAAACATATATTTCTGTTTTGTTTAAAATCTTCTTAAGCCTTTCATCATTGCGGATTGGTAACTAGGATGACATTTTTTGTGATCGCCAAATGTAAATCCAAATTTTTAATGAATCCGAGATCTCTCAGCGCAGTTGGACGAATCTCTCTCCATTGTCACAACACAAAGGGTCTGGATTTCCATGCTTGTGCCTTTTTTGTTCCTGCAGTGAAGTCTCTGTACCATGTCAGAACAGAGATAAGCTTCCCTGAAACACAAAGCGGCTCGGCAAGACAACAGACCAAAGCTTATAAAACAATGATCTGAAGAGAGTCAAACAGTTTTTATTGATCACTTGAATAGTGAACACCCTTGTGTGTTGAATTGAATGAAGACCCTTGAAACGGGTGTGAACATAGACATAAAATAATGTGTAGGCAGAGGGACAAATACTTCTTGGATCAACATTTTTTTGGCATCTTGATTCAGTAAAAATAAAAAAGCTGCATGAAATCCCATCATTTCCCTCTGATGTATCTGAAATAGTTTCCCTGCTTTAACACAGGAAGTCCAAAAGCTTCTGCCAAATTGGATTCGAAATAGCAAGGTGAAATGTCTGCCAGATTAGGTCAGTCCATTGATTCAGTACTTGAAACAGACAGTCCCCTTGCAAGCCAAAATTGAACTACACCACTTCAAATTTTAAAAGAACTTATATGCGATTTAATAAATATTACATTAGATGGTAGCCTGGTAACCAGACAAATCTACCCCTCCTCAACAACCACACTTTGACTTCCACTACCTTTGCAAATACGCAGCAATTTACAACATCTTGACAGGGGGCATGTTAATTCTGAGGATTTGGCCAACTTGGGAATTGAAGTCTTTTTGAATGGAGTAATCATAGACCCCCTGTGGACGTCTGGACCCAGAGAAACCAGAATAAATCTACTTTAGGCATTTGGTCCAGGTTGACAATGAGGCTAATTGAACATATTTAAACACCGTAGACACAAGGTGTAATGGAAAAAAAGGAGAGTACTAAGTATAGAAATAAGTGTCTATCTTATTACTTAGAAATAAAGAGCTCCTGTTGTTTTTTAAAACTTGTCGCCATTCTTTAAAATCCCATGTTCATCTTCTCCCAATTATTTTCTTATAACCGCCTAATCAAAAAGAAATATGTCATGATTTTTGTTTATTTTTTATGCTGCTTTACACTTTTCACATTTTTTTAACTTTGAGAAGAATGTTTTAGTTGACTGAACAAATACATCAAACATTTGTCAGACATATAGAAAATGTTTAAAAAGTTATCCATTCATACATTTTTGATATCAACAAAAAATGGTGTCTCACTTATTTCTGCTTTGATATGATGACAGAGGAGAGAAAAAAAAGGCTATAAATTACAAATCACATTGAATAAAACCAGGCGGAGGAACTGTTGATTATTTTGACTTTGGGAAAATGAGGTCCCTCTTTACAGAACAGTGTAACATCGAAAATAAGACAAGGAGCTGCTGAAGTCCGAAAGCGCATGTCCGGGAGATTGTTAACCCAGTTTAGTGAGACGTGACTAAAAGGCTTTCATCACCTACAGTGAATGAGGTGTTTGATGAGCACTCATTTCCATCCAACGTTTAAGCTGTCGAGAAATACAAGCAACAGAAGGCAACAAAGAGGAAAGTAGATCCCGTGTTGCTGATGGACCAAATGACCCGAGACCAAACATGGAGAGACCCTGTTTGATTGATAGAACTGGTTCAAGACAGTATCTTTGTCATCCAACCGCAGTGGTCGGGCAGTTACAGAGTTATGATATCCCCATAAACACATGTCCATAAAACACCACTGGATAAAAACAGTTTTTGAGGATTTATCGTATTATGTAAACTGTTGAAAGTCATCTATAACCACAATGAGGAGGTCAGCAATGAACATTAACAATTTTTGCTTGGCCTAAGAGCTAAAAAGCTAGTTGAGAATTTTTGCTCAAACTAAGCCCCATCATCCCAGCAGCAGCAGCTGCGTTGCCATGGTAAGGTGTTTGACATCATGAAGAGCGTGACGTCAAAAGGGGATTACTTTGCCAATTGTTTGTGTGCAATATATGATTCCAAAGTATTTTCCGATGGTAACGAAAACATGTTTATTACATTGGGTCCTCCCTGTTATTTTTAAATTGCACAGTCAAACTGTCTTACCTCAGCTCGTCAAGGATCAGCTGATGCAAGATCTTTTCGGTTATGTAGCTACTATAAACGGAAGATTGTGTAACAACTTTGTGTCACTGGTGTGCGCCATCTCCGGCTATTCAGTGACTCAGTGTGTTTGAGGTTTGAATTAAATGTACGTTGCAGTGGTTGCATATTAATTGCAGACCAACTGGGCATGGGGTGCTCTGTAAGCCACAAAGCTGCTTTCATGCAGCTTCTTGTCATTCGACCAGTCTCTGAGATACCAGGCCAACTGTCCTGGTATGTAGACGGTTTTCACACAGAGAAAGAGAGGGAGGAATTGAGAGAGGGAGAAAGAGAGAGAGAAAGAGAGAGAGAGAGAGAGAAAGAGAGAGAGAAAGAGAGAGAGAGAGAGAGAGAGAGATATGCTGGACTGCCATGTTGCCTGATATTCTGATCTCCCAAATCTACATAAAAAAACATTTCCCCATAAATCTAAGAATAAAAGCACTGTTCCTGCTGTATGGACTCTGTTGGGGGTGGGGTCGTCAGCTGCATCAATATTATTATACCATGTAAACACTTTGACCCCATTACTGTGCAGCGACATTAAGGCTCATTTCGCTTATTATTTTCAAATGCTTCAGGATGGGGGGGGGGGGGGGGAAAAGGGGGGGGGAAAATTCTGTTTCTTTGGGGGTGTTGTGAAATTTGGTCGTTGTGACTAGTTTGAGGG
>CAAKHD010008542.1:0-17614 GCA_901007705.1 Fistularia tabacaria | reverse complement strand
CCTTCTCCTCCTATTGTTGGGGGAAAGGATTGTTTCTTTTTTTTTATTTTTTCGGAGGGGGGGGGGGGGGGGGGGGGGGGGGGGGGCAAAAGAGGTGAGGAAAATTCAGTTTCTTTCGGGATGCTGTGACAGTTGGTCCGAGTGACATGGTTGCAGAGATGTCGCCATCAGCGCACCGTGGAAAGTGGAAAGTTAAAAATTATGTTTCATTTACTTAAAACTAAAAAAAAAATCCCTTTCTCTCTCTTTATTTATATATATATATATATATATATATATATATATATTATATACATATACATACACACACACATAAACATAGCCCTTTTTTGGCTGCTTACTCTATTTTGAAATAAGATATTTTTTTCCGATCGCGCTCCGGTGGGTTTAGTGTTTTTGTGCCACGCGTGTTATTTTAGGCCACGTCGCCGTGACGTGACAGACGCGGATCTGTCCACTTCGGGACATCTCGACCCCCCCCCTCAGCCCACGGACTCACCCACGCCGATCCTCTCGTCTTCTGTCGGCGTCCACATTCCGGCGCGGGTCTTCACAGCAACGATCCGGAGCCGGCGTGATTTTTTCAGGGCATGCGGTTCATATCCCGTAAGCGAGGCGAATACTGCGCGTCCCCACGCCGCCGGCTGATCTCCAGAGCGGACCCGCTTTGCCGGAGACCCCTCCTCCTCCTCCGATGTGCCGATGGAATCCTTTAGGAACTCACACACACAAACACACTCACGCCCACGCGAGGTAGATTCCACGGGGCGAAGCTGGGCGCCGCAGGGACAAGAGGCGAATGTTACCGGGACATAATGCCGACCCTGTGAGGCCCCGCCGTGACAAGTTCCGGTCAGCTGCGTCCTCGCAACTTCGGCCGGACGGAAGATGAGCAGAGCTCTCCTTTTACGCACTCGGCGCTGAATGTATTCCGGAGAAACAGTGCGTGGGGTTGGTAGGGGGAGTGGGCGTGGGGGGCGGACACAGTGGCGTTAAGTGATGCGCGTAATCTGGCTCACAACGCGTGGACCGCGCTGACACGCACGAGCGCTCCGGTCCTCCCCATTCGGAACACCTGCGAAGTCACGTGACATGCTAACACACGCGCGCCTCCCGGATGATTAAATAGGGGCTGGGGGTCGGTCTGACGCTTCTCATCGTTCACCCCCCCACGCCGCCACCGCGTGGCTCACGTCTCCACTTCATAACGCGCCATGGCCCTCACCAGAAAAGTGGACCGGCTCTTTGGCTAAGCTGATTAAGTCGCCGGTTCAATTCCTTTATTGTCAAACAGCTTCGCGACTATATCTCCCGAGATGACACACACACACACAACAGCCCGACCCTGCAGCATCCTTTGAAGAGGAGCTCCAAATAACGACTTTTCCTTTGGGATACTCCCTTCACGGGTCACCACAGCCAATCATCTGCCTCAATGTAACCCTCTCCTCTGCAGCCTCCTCTCTCGCAATAACTAATTCCATGTCCGCCGTCACTAGAACAGCCTTGAAATGCAGCTGTAGATGAACACTGCCTCAAGACAGTGACATCCAAATCATGAGCTTTTAATGTAGTCGTTTTTGTCATTGTGCCCTTCTTCACAGTTCTAAAATATTTGTAAAAATTTTCACAATTCATTTTTTTTAATTCCCTGGGTTCCTGACTGAAATTAATACAACCTGTACAGAGGAGTCAGTCAAAAAACTTAACTTTTTTATTTTTTTGCAACATTCAGCAGGTCTACAGGACCGGCCTTTAAATAAAAGTTTTGACCCTGCAGAAGTCAACTTCAAACTCCGACAACACGGCAACATCAAACCAAAACTTGGTATTTAAGAAAGAAAAATTACTACATGTCTTCTGAATATTATATTAAGACCAAACACCACATGACCAGCAAAAACAGACCCATTAACATGTCAACTCTGCTGTGTCTGATACAGAAACCACCAGCAGTTCGTTGTTTGTAGTTGTCCAGACAAACATGGCATCATACATTTGAATGTGGCATTGCTATTTCAGCATTTGATGAATTCATGGGATTAAATCAGGAAAGCAGCAATTTTCCTCGAGAATCTGTCATGACCTCTTAGAAACAATTGAGGGTAAGGTAAATCCTGCCCCATCTCCTGGGTCTTTGGATGTGTCATTTTATGCAAGACTCTTGGGGTTGGGAGCAAAGTTGCTATTTAGGATGCTGACTGATCATGCAAGGTTCAAGTTTCCAGGGATGAAAAGTCTTCTTTCAGGAGAGCCATGTGACCTCATCACTATCTGAATGGTCAGGGTCATCTGGAAAACAAACATATACACACAGTCTTGAGAAGCAATCCTTGGGATTAATTCACTAAAAATGAGAAACATTCAAGTTCTTTACAATACAAGACATCCAGTTCTTCACTACTGTGGAGGGGGGAGTCATTGCTGTCATCTTCATCATCATCGTCATCATTATCATCATCATCATCATCATCATCATCATCATCAACATCACCGCTTCTGAGGAGTCCTGCGACCTGTAGAGTTTGAATATTCACAAAAAAAGTTGAACGTTTAGGTGACTTTCACTGAAGTAACAGCAGCACATGGAAACAAGTAACGTCCATCTTCAGGATCAAACACATTTGAGGTTGAAATTATTATTTTTTTTGAATAATGGCAATGTGGTACTTGAGCATCTGCAAGTGAGTCTCTGGTTTCATCTGCCAGATCCTGGTTAGGCATCAGTTCCTCCAGGAGAGGGTCTGTGTCTAGATCTTCGTCATCCTCATCATCATTTGAAGATTCGTCGTCGTCATGGTCTTCATCATCCTTTTGAAGAAATGACAGAGGATTAGATTGTCAGAACCTGAGGAGGGCTCTGCTGTTTATCTGGTTATAGTGCTTTAGTACATTATTGATGGAAACATACAATGTTCAACCTTTTACACACGCCAGAAAGAATACTATGCTCAGAGATATCATGGGCATTTCCTTCGAATCATCCCAAAGAACGGTATCAAGGCTACTGCAGGTGTTCATAGAGCAAAAAACAAAATGGTTTGGAATGTTGCAAAGAGAGAAGCACACTACGGAGGAACAACGCTAGCAGGGAAAGGCATGGACTTAAGCATAAAACTGTCAAATTGGCTCTGCAAAGTCAGTCTTATATTGTGCTGTTTTGGTGCTCTATATGGCTCCATTTGGAACCATCCAGTCTTTGGTCTCTTATCTGACAAAAAGGAATATTTCTTCCAACAACCCTGACAATCTCTCCTCGATCAAGGATCGGAAGTTGAAAAACATAGGGGCTAGACTTCCCCGTCGGATCAAAGTCCTCCAGCTGAATTGTTGTAAAAAGAGGCCAACATCCTCTGGGTTGAGGAGGAGAGATGGGACGATCGAGAAAAATTTACCAAGGACGGGAGAATTGGTGCAAAGAGGATAGGAGTGAACAATCTGTATAGATTATGTTCATTATTAGGACTAGATGTTACAATCCCTGAAGCTCAGCACATTCCTTGATGAAGTCCCTTTCCCGATATTGCCTGATGGACCTTGCCTTGGGTAGGGAGAGTCATGGCATTGACTGATACTCTCTTGGTTTCAAGCTCTACTGCTAGGCACCTTTAGGACTTGGTTGTGCTGCCATGTGCATCTGCCTTCAGTAAGGCTTGCTTTGCATCCTAACAGGATGTGCTTGAGTGAGGCTGGCACAGAGCACAGTGGACAGGCTGGATCTTCTCCCATCCAGAGATTCAAGTTAGTAGATGAAGGCAGGACATTGTATGTTGCACCTGTAATGAACCTCAGTACATCTGACTCCATTCCCCACAGCTCTGACCAGGTGATCTTTCTCCTCCAGCCTTGTATTGCTTTGGCGAATCTATCTGCTTCCTCTTGTGGACACATCTCCTCTACCACCAAGCGTCAGTGTTCTGAAGGATTTGCTTTTCGCCAGGTAGTAGTACAATTGTGTTCTCCTTTGGCCAAATCCCCCTCTTCGTTACAGGATGTGACCCACTATGTCTTGGTGCTGAAGGGCAGCTTCAGCATCCAATACTGCTGCGAACAGGGTCCATATTCTCCTTGTGGCCAGGGTTTGGGCAACACTTCTTGTCTGGTTTCAACACTCTTTGACTAGATTGCAGATGGGCAATGAGAGGGCTCTATTTCCGTAAAGCCAAAATGCTACTGAGACATCATGGTAGCCCAAGCCACTTCCTGTATGCTCACAAGGCTCTCCAATCTCTTGGTGTGAGACTGACTTACATTGTCATAGTGGTTGGCTACTTATTATTGACCATATTTTGTAGCACATCACTGTGATTTTCCTTGTTTTGCTTTTGTACACCAGAAGGTAGCATTCCAATCTCATTTTGTCCTATAATGACAATAAAGGCTATTCTGATTCTGGTCACATGAATCAGGGCAGCAAGCCAAATTGGAAGCACCGCAGAGCTTCAACTTTCTGGGGGAAGTGCAGTCAATCTGCTTGAGGCCTTTGTATTCTGCCTCAGCTCTTCTACTTGCTGGATGTCTTTAAGCTTGACAGTATACCACCTTCAAAAGGCTTTTGACGGGCTTCCCTTGCACAGTTGGTATTCTGCCTTACCATTGATGTTGAACTTCCATCAGAGAGCTGGCCCTTCACAATGGAAATGATGCAAGATTTGCTGGGTTTCACTTCCATCCTAGCCAATGCAATGTTTTCCTGAAACTTTTTCAGGAGGCGCTTGGTCTATGCTTTTGTGTTTGTTATGGTTGTCATGTCATCCATAAACACTCTTGTTGGGGGCAGTCAGAGCCCACTGTTCAGTTGTTGGCCTCCAACCACCTACCTTGACGGTTGGATAAGAAGTTCCATTGGCATAGTGAAGGCCAGTGGCGAAATGGTGCATCCCGCAATCATTCCTTCTCCCAAATGCTGCCATCTAATGCTTTTGTCCTGCATCGTCACACAGAACTGGAGGTCTTCAAAGTCTAACTTGACCAGCCTTGTGATGCTGTCGGGAACCTTGAAGAAACTGAATGCCTCCCATATCACCTCATGAGGGACTGATCCAAATGTAATTGCGAAGTCCAGAAGGATTTTCTTGTCCCTCTTGGCAATATGAATGTGGTGCCAGATGACACTGGCATTTTACAGACAGCCCGAGAAGCCTTGTACTCTGCAATTTTGTATCGATGAGATTGTTGCTCTGTAAATACACAGATAACTTTTGGGCTGCCAATGAATAAATTGCCCTCAATGTTTGGCAGGCTGATTTGGCAATAAAATGACCTAAAAAAAAAACTATGGTAGAGGAGTTTCCCTACATCTTGATGAAAATCCCCCCTGCTCTTCACTATTTCTTGCGGAAACCTAACAGTGATGACAAGCATCACTCAAGCATCGCACCAGTTATTCGGCTGAATGGATTACAAACTGACTGGCTGTTGAAGGGAGAAACCCATATTTTTCGGATAAAATGGAAGAGTAACTCTAAAGAATTGGAGAGAGATGAAAGGTACATGGATTATAGGGATCCTAATAATGTAAAACAACTAAAGAGATGAAAAAATAAGTCTGGGTTCTCCAGAAAAGTGAAGATTGTTTGAAATGAGCTAAAGCGATTTAGATAAAAGCTGTAAATTACCCGCAAGGGTTACAAAAAGAGGGACATATAGTGACAAAAACATGATTTAGCAAAACGCATAAGAGGAAAAATGAACAAAAGAGTAAAGAGAGCTGGGCAGGAAATGTAAAAAACAACAGCAGCAGCGTTAGCCGTAATAGATATAGAAGACGACAACGCAGTTACAGCAGTTATTGGAACCCCCCCCCATATCCTACCATCCCACAGGAGGCCAGACTTCATCCTCCTCCGAAATTGTGGCACTTTGGCTGTATCACAAAAACAAGCCTCAGTCCCCCCCCCACGAGGAAGAAGGGAACGGCGCAACCTTCTCTAACCCTAAACCCCACACTGGTGTTACAAACAGTAGAGATCGAAAGGCTTCAGGGGGAGTGCTATGGTCCCCTGCTGATCTGTTTTCTCATGAATCTGCCAAAATCTGAAACCCCTGCACAGAGGAAGGCGAAGTCTTTCAGATGATCGCTGTACCCAATCCAAGAACAGATAATGATGATCATTCCATGATGTAAGTATATCGACTGAGGACTTGGGAGAATGCTCAGAAGGCCACAGAAGGCATTCCCTATCCTAAAACTGAACCCTCTCTGTCGAAGCTGACACTGAGGGCCTGATAGACAGCTATAGTTAAAACGGGTTAGAAACTAAGCGGGCAATTACATGCACATTGGGATTAGACTGGCATTGCAACGCGGGAGATTGGAACCCCAGGGCACTAAATGGTCAACCTCTGGCCCAAGGCAGTCAAGAGTTAAGAGATGCTCAAGCAGCGCTCTTAGGAGTCTTGAGTCACATGGACCCCACATCTGATTGGCTGGCAATAAAACACGCATAGCTGGGTAGCAACTCCAGGCACTTTTAATGGTAATTCGGTCCATGAACCGCAATTAAAAAAATGAGAGTTGTTAAAATGAGACTTACCCAGATCAGCAGCTTCTTGGAAAAAAAAAAGATTAACCATTGTACAGGCACTCTGGGTGCAGTTAAAGAATACAGGGTGCATGTACAAAACCATTTCAATAATAAAATTATAAACAAAGCTAAGGCTTATGAAGTGTTTGTACTGAGGCCAGCAGATTTTGGGGAAGAAGGAGTGTGTGTAGCAGGGGCAAATTTGAATAGATCAGGAGGATTTAGAGGTAGAAGTAGAAGAAGAAAACAAGGCCGACCTCAGCTATCGTGGAAAACCTGGATCAGGCTTACAAACAGCAGGCTTACAAATGCAGATTTAGGTCAAGGGATGAACTTGATAATTCAGCATGACTAGATGACGTCCACAAAAAACATATAGAACAGAGACAGGAAAATGAAAAAGAAATACAACAAAGGCAGTGAAGCAACCCCTGAGAATGAGGGAGGAGAAGTGTAAAATTTTGGAACGGGGGAAAAACTACTGTTACTCTCTGTTACAATAGAAATAGCCCTGACTATGGCAGGAACAAAGATGACCTTTTTGTGTGATAAAGGAGCGTCCAGAACTGTAGTACACTATTCAATTACCGCAGGTTTGGAAATCAGCTCACTGCATTTTTGTAAAATCTGTTAATGGTAAAACAAGCAGGGAACCTCTATCTGACATAATCTCTCTGAGAGATCCTCACACCAAAAAAGAACCCTAATAGTACTCTCAAGACGCTGTACATGTAATCTCTTGGGCCGTGATTTGCTACAGTTGTTTGCAATAGCTGTAGTTGCCACTGCCAATGGCCTTAGAGCTTGTCGACTGTCAAGATACATTTGTTCAGACAGGACAAGAAGAACCACACTATTGATATAGTTTGGATTTAATGGCCCGGGAGCCATTGCACAAGCATTACTTAAAAAGGCAAAAGAAGGGTGCCACCTAAAATTGTCAGAAAAAAGTCCAAAACAACTACATTTGACCATGTATTACAAGTATACTAAAGCTTGCAGCCCAGCCTCTCTTTCAGGAATCTGGCACCAAATTGAATATGAGACACTTATATTTGAACAAGGCAGAGATGTGTGGAACTCGTGGTTTCATGATTAAAAAAACATGATGAAAATTTACAGATGATGCTACAGTCTCCATGTCTCTCTTTCAAAACTAAGAGTGGCACAGGGGATTGATGATGAAAATCTATCATGACATGTTAAGAAGCTAGTGAGTGGGAAACTTTCGCTGCGGGCATTGAATACAACCCCAGGCTAGATGCATTTACCTGCACCCTTAACTGGACAACTCAAACCAAACCCGCTGTCTACATTAGTGGAAAAAGTGAATCTAGATGACCTTAACTCTATACATTAACCAAAGAGCAGGAAAGTGGTTGCAAGAGGTTCCCACTGAATTATGATCTAAAGGAAAAGCTGATGTTGGTCTTATGAAGGGAATAGAGCCTGTAAAAACACTCCCAAATCTTTCATTTATCCCAGACCGCATAAAAAGAGAATATACGCTGAATCCAGAAGCCCAAGAAGCCATAGCACCAATCATTACTGACCTGTAGAAATCTGGAGTTATCATAGAATGCTCCGACTCCCCCATGCAACACTCCACTGTTACCTGTAAAAAAGGCTCCCCCATCTCGCTCGAGGATGGTGCAGGACTTACAAAGGTGTAAAAAAACCCAAAACAACACAATCTCCTCCCTCGATGATTACAACTGCAAAGTAGCACCCCCCCCCACCCCCCATCACAATGACGTATTTGAGAGGCTGGTCAAGGTCAGTATTATCTCTGAACCACCCCGACATTTGACCCGTATTAGTTTGCTTAGCGCACTAACCACTCCACAGAGGATGCAATCACCTCCACACTCCATCAATGCCTAGAGCATCTGGAAGGGAAAAATCCACACGTATGGATGGTCTTTCTGGACTTCAGCTGCATGTTCAATAACATTATTCCATCGGATCTGATAAATAAACTGGCCCCCATTGAGTTCAGCACCCACCTGTGTGACTGGCTTATCATCATTGGTCTTCCTCACAAACAGACCTCAGTGTGTGCAGATGGGAACAAATGTTTCCAGTGTAATCTCTTTGACCACTGGCTCCCCCCAGGGCTGTGTCCTGAGTCCGCTGCTGTTTACATTGATGACCTAGGACTGCTGTGCCAGGTTCACAACTATCCACATCATGAAGTTCGTAGACAACACAACAGTAGTGAGCCTCATCAATAAAAACAATGATCAGGCCTACAGAGAGGAGGTGAAACATCTGGTGGACTTATGTTAGAACAACAACTTGATCTTGAATGTTGCAAAAACAATAGAGATCATTGACTTCCTTAAGAACCAGCCAAGCCAGACTCCTCTCACAATCAAAAACACAGCAGTGGAGATCGTCAGCAGCACCAGGGTCCTGGCGGTGCAGATAACGGACTCTTTGAGCTGCTCCAAGCATACTGGAACCCTTGTGAAGAGGGCCCAGCAGCATATGCACTTTCTGCACCGGATGAGGAGAGTACATCTATCCGCTCCCATTCTCACCAACTTCAACAGAGGTACTATAGAGAGCATACTGACCAGCTGCATCCATGTCTGATCAGGGGACTGTAGCGCCTCTGACTGAATGTTCATACAGAGGGTGGTGAAGACAGCAGAGAAAGTCATTGGGACTTCCCTTCCTTACATCCAGGACAATGCAAAGAAATGCTGGCTGACAAGAGTGCCAAACATAACCACAGACCCCTCCCACCCCCACCATGGATTGTTCTTGTTGCTGGCCTCTGGAAGGAGGTTACGCAGCCTATGGAGCAGAACCGCTAAGCTCAACAACAGTTTCTTCTCATATGTCATAAGACTGCTTATGGACAACCCTTTCAGTAGGCAATTAGATAGATGGTTTGGAAAATGGTGTCATGGAAAATTTTGTATGTACCCAGCAGTCCCCATATTTGGAGAATTTAATGTGGCGTCATAAGGCTTCTCCTTGATGGAGACCGGACCTGCCATCAACTTAAGGAGGCTTCATAACCTCAATGAAGACTGAACCTGGTGTCTACTTGCCTCCCAACTTTGACTCCTTTGAGTATCTGCTGTTTTCCCAATTTCTTGGTTGTTAACTAGCTCATTGTCTGGAAGGCGTCACGTTGGTTCCGTGGGGAACACGTGAACGTTACACTGCGGTTCATCCTGAAGGAGGGCCAAACTGTCCCGTTAAGGTATAAAAAAAACACCCTACATTTGAGTCTTTGTACTCTCCTGCAGATTACTCAGTACTCTGTGAGACTTGTACCTTCTGGGGCCTCAAAATAAACATCCAAAGACCATTCTGACCAGTCTTTGTTATTCACTTGCTTTCTTAAAGAAGCCTCCAAAAATTCCACAACAGTGGAGCACCTTGATTTCTTCTCTCCCAGTCTCTGAAGGTGTAATGACAGGGCTTCTCACTGTGTGTGGGTGTTGCTGTCATCCCTGCATCAGAGGTCTGTTTTGAGGTGGATCTTCACCAGGACAACAAAACTCATGTACTTACACATGCTACTAGAAGGAGATGGGGCTCTAATCTAGATTCACCAGACTATGTTTAAGTGAATCATCCATGATGCCTATTGTGAAAATCTGATGAAGTCATCATTGTTTCTCAACAGTTAAAACAGGAGGGAATGATGGAAACATACAATGTTAAACCATTGAGACACACCAGAAAGAAGATTCTATTCAAAGATATCGTGATCACTTCCTTCAAATCTTCGCAAAGCATGGTATCAAGCCCACTGCAGTTGTTCATCGAGAAAAAACAAAATGGTTTGGAATGTTGCAAACATATTTTTGATAAGCATCTGAAGAAGAACATTTTTGTTTGAAACGTCATGCGATAAACATTTTTCTGTTCTCTATGTTAAATAAATTATCTTCATTTTTGGAGCAGTCTTGGTGTGCAGATTTTTGGTTCCAAACCGTTATTCAGTTGATACTTTGGATGCAGCGCCCATCCCTAACTGGGCAGCGGATCAGCATGTTTTTTTCTTTTTCAAACTCTTGGAATGTTGCAGAGACAGAAGCACACCACAGTGAAAAATACTAGCATGGAAAGGTGTGGACTTTCAGCATAAAACTGGCAAACTGGCTCTGCAAAGCCAGTTTTACATTGTTCTCTTTTGGTGCTCTGTATGACTCTTTGTAAATAAAATCATCTGGAACAATTCTCCAGTCTCTTTATCACACATACACAAATATTTCTTCCAACAATTATTGACACTCAAAATATGGCATAGCTGCTGTCTTTGACACCTCCCCCGACACATACATTAACACGTCGGCACCTAATAACCATCAGGTAAAGTGTTGCAGTATTACGATAACATGATCACCTCTCAAAAACATAACAAATAAAGATAGCCACAGTGTATCACCTGATCGTCATCATCTCCTTCCTCTGCAAGTTTCTGTCTTCCAACCGCATAAAGACGACAGACCGTATCCAGACTCATTTGGTCCTGGTTCTACAACAAATAAAGGAAGAGACATGATAACTGGCTTTGCACCTCAAACCTGACCCTTTCATGGTAGAAGTATTTGTGGTAGATAAATAGATGGATGGATGGATGGATAGATGGATATAGAAGGACGGAGACAGATAGAAGGACAGATTTCAATTTCAAAACTTGATATGTGCAATGAATGAATTACTTGGAAAACATCAAGAAATGGAAAAAAAAACTCACAGAAAAACCAATTAAATATTTTTGATTATTAATTTGTAATTACACCAAAACAGGGCAGTGTTTCTGGGTCGAGGTTTTAATCTGTGCTAGTAGAGAGCAATGGTCACAGGAACACAAAATAGCCATACTGTCTAAAAAAAAGGGGCGCGAAGGTAAGCGTCTGTACCTCAATAACAGCCAGGTAACAGTCTTTGGTGTCAGTACAAAGGTCAAAGATGTTCCTCTTTACATCCACAGTGGCTAGAGGAATATCAGCAGAAGACAAAAAGTCAGACATATAAACGCAACCACAATGATTTTGAATCGATACAAACCAACAGCAAAAGAGCTATGGTTAAGTTTTTCTACAGAGACCTCATTAGGTAGTAAGTGCAATAGGTCAGATTGACAGTAAGAGGACAGAAGACAGGAAGTACATGACAGGGAGTACAACTTACTTATGGGTTTATAGTCGGTGGCGTCAAAGGTTCTAAAGGATGAGCCAAAAGGACTCTTCATTTGCTGATCCATGACGTCATCATCGTCATCAGCCTGCAGCATAGCTGGACAGAGTGACTCAAAATTATCAGGTGGTGTCATTACATGAACTGTAAGTGAACATTTTTAACAAGGACGAGTTAATGAAGGTTCATGGTGAAGATATTGTGACAATGTGGTATTTCATCAATTTAAAAAGAAAACAAAAGTTAAACATTAAAATCAATTAAGAGAATTTGAGAGCCAACATCAAGCATTAACAGAAGCTCGTAAACCCTCACTAATGTGATGCTCCTGATTCACGGAGGTAGCTTTACCACATTGTGGCAGACATTGACTACAACAATGCCACATTATCATACCTCCATACATGATGGTTGCACTGCTGTTAAATATCAGTCTACATTGGTTCAATGCTGGGACGGTCTGCAGCAGGTGGAAAGTCCGAAGGTCCCACTGAAACACAGTCAAGGACAAAAAACGCATCCCAATGCACTTTATAAAGCATCTTGTAAAAATGAGAAAGAAAAAAGATGTATTTTAAAGGCAAATTCTTTCAGTTAAAACATGTTTGACAAACAATCCTTACAAACTGTGACATCATTGAAATAAGTCTGTGTGTGTAAAAAAGCTGTAGGGATTCATCAAATGTAGACTTTTGCTTTGCCACTTCAATTAGCTACTTATAAGAAAATCTTAGAATTAAACAATTACAGTGATTACCCTGAAGAAATGAGTTGATTTCAAAAAAAAATTAAAATAAAAAAAGGATACAATCTCTGTATTGATGATGACCTCAAGACCATTAGGGTGGAAAACGCCACTTAAGTTCATATTGAATTTGTCAAACTTGTGAATGGCTCGCGGCATCCGGACATCCCAGAGCACGCCGTCATTTAGCACTAAATCATCAGTGGGGTTGAAGGTTGCACAGTTCCTCTTGTAGTTGTTGGCAAGGCCAAAGTCGTTTAATGTAACGATCTTCTGACCTGTCTGGATGTCGTAAATCTAGAACACATTTTATGAGAAAATGTTAGACTCTGCAGGTGAACAGTGTATGTATTCTGAAGGTTCGATGACCCACGTTAGCAATCTGGTCCTTCGTGCCGATGACTCGGTCCTGAGAGAGTTTACTGAACTCGACGTAGTGGTCATCGATAAATGATGTTCTGACAGACAGAGACATGTTAGATCAAGGAGACGATGCTTGAATGGCGCTTGAATGATACAGAAAGAGTTTTACTTCATGCTGAAGACCCCTTCCATACTCCAGAGTGCCGACAGAGGGACGCCCCAGGAGGCTGAAGTTAGCAGGAATTTACCATCCTGAAAAACAAAAATAGGTTATGGACTAACTTCAGAAGCAAAATTATGCAAACTTCTTCTGTCTAAGTTTGTGGATTTTAGGAATGATGTGACAAGAGTGTCACCTTCAGTGAACAACTTTGGATTAAAATCCCTCTTCGACCTGACATAGAACACATCTTCAGCAGAGGCTCCACTTTCAGGTCTAATCTAATTCCAGGTGTGTGAACGTACTCTGGAAGTTTCCAGGTTTGTGATGGCAGAGGTGTGACAGGTATAGTTAGCTTCCTCCTCTTTAGAGAACACATTGTAGAACTTCAGATGACCAGAACAGGTTCCAAGCATCAGAAAGCGCTCAGGAGCCGAGAAGGCACAACAGGTGAAGTTGGTCTCGCCATCATCACTTTCATGGAAGACGGACAATGGGCGAAACCTGGGTAACAAAGGTTGTGTTGAAGATTTTTTCTCAACATGTTTGCTTGGAAAACAAGCTTAATTCTGCAAGTTTCACCTGCTAAAGATCAAATGTCGGTCCAGACTGCGCCGGCCAACACCACTATACTTGGGGTAAGGTACATGACTTCCCAGGCGGGCTGTGAAGTTGGGCAGTGCCTGTCTTCTCTGCTTTGGCTCAGGACATCGGTGAGGGGTGAAGAGGGAGAAGGGGGGGCAGGTGGTGACTGGGTTTGGGCAGCGAGCATGTTGTTCCCTGAGGTACTCTGTGATGATGCTATCAAGCGTTGGTGGCAACAGTAAGTGGTGGTCCGGCTGCTTCTTCATCGCCGGAGTCTGATGATGAGAGAAAATAAGTTTCTTTCTACTGAACTCCATCCCACCTACCAAATGATCACACCAATCACTTAAGTGTCCCATCTTGAAAAAGTTTAGTTCGAGTTTATTTTGAGATAAACCTCAGAGACGTCTCTCACAGAAGACGGATGTAAAATAAAACATTTTCCTTTCACTAACTACAAATGCACTGGACAATATAGTACACAGTGTGTTTTTGTTCACACTGTTTTTTAGTTCTGTCAATAAGAACACCTCACCTGTATGAAGGCACCATGGTCGGATTTCTGCTTCAATGAAAAAAGTTTCCTGCTAGCACTGCAGCTGGTTGACTGGCGATCCCGGGAGGACACAATGCGTCCTGTAAGTGGTGAAGTGTGAGGAGAGGGGAGAGTGGAGTCTAAGCAGGACACAGAATGAGAGATGGTGGGGGAGCGAGTGTAGGGAAAGGACAACGACACTGGAGACACTCCAAGATTTCTGGCAACTCGTGCTGAGCTGCCGCCTGCCAGTCGGCAAGTCCTGTGGTTCCCTAGGGAGGATGGTGTGATACAGGAAGGGGAGCTCTGGCAAGGCATGCTGTGTAAGTTGGCCTCTTTGACCAATGTGCTCGCTGTTTCCTGGAGCCCTTTGGCCAAAAGATGGTTCCTCATTAATATAAGCAGTTCCCTTTCAGAAAAGCTAATGCGTGATTGGGCAACCACGCTGGCCCTCTGCAGGTAAGCCAATGACACGTCGGCCCCAATCAGAAGTGGCTTCCCTGACACGCGCTCAGTCAGCTCAGCAGCATATTGGCAAAAACGCACATGTTCACTGCGTTTGTCTTGCAACACTGGTTCCTTCATTAGCTGCCAGGAGAAAAACAGGGATTACAAAGTATTGTCAGGGAAATGACAGAGTCAGTGTTTATGATGTCATGGTACTCACTTGCTGGATATGTCCGCTGGAGAAGAGCGGCAGCTTGCTGATGATCTGTCTGATGGCAGCACTACGAGAGAGACCCACCAGAGCCTTGCAAGCCAGCGCTCTGATCAGGTCAGCATCTGTGATGGGTGTTGTCACCGTCAGCAGAGACAGGAGAACCTACAGACAGAAGGAGCATATGACAAATAGCTTTCAGAAAGTACAGTCTGATGAGGCGGTCGCCATAATTCATGAAGGTGAAAGTCATATTAGAGGTTATAGAGGAAAATGCTCAATTTCTTTTTTCAACTTCCTTTAAGAGCACTCAAAGAGTGTGAGAGTAGGACCCCATCTCTCCTCTGCTCTCAGCATCACCACCAGCTCCCCTCAGGGCTGCGTGCTGAGCCCCTCCTCTACTCACTCGACACCCATGACTGCGTGCCCCATCACTCGAACAACGCAATTATCAAATTTGCAGATGACACCACCATAGCAGGACTTATCTCAGGAGGATATGAGACAGTTTACAGGGATGAGGTGTGAAAATTGTCAGCATGGTGCTCCAGGAATAACCTCATCCTCAATATCTCAAAGACGAGGGAGCTGATAGTTGATTTCAGGAGGAGGAAATCAGATATTCAGCCTATCCTCATCACTGGAGACATAGTGGAGAGGGTCCCAGACTTCAGGTACCTGGGCACTAATATTAAGGAGGACCTGACCTGGACAGCTAACACCACGGCACTGCTGAAAAAGGCACACCAGAGGCAGCATTTCTTAAGGATACTTAGGAGGAACAACCTCATAAGGAGTTGCTAATGTCCTTTTATCGCTGCACTGTGGAGTCTATCCTGAGCTGCGGAATCTCACCGTGGTTCGCCAGCTGCACAGTAGCAGAAAGGAAGGCAGTGCAAAGGACCATAAATGCCGCCAAAAAAAGGATCGGTCATCCTGTCCCATCACTTGAGGGCTTCTATAACACACGGTGCCTCAGGAGAGCCTACAGCATCCCCAGAGATCCATCCCAAACCCGGCCATCACCTACTCCAACTGCTGCCCTCAAGGAGGCGGTTTAGGACAATCAGTGCAAAAACAAACAGATTGAAAACCATTTTCTACCCCAGAGCAGTCATCGCACTAAATTCAGCACAACCCTGAACACTTGAACCTGACATACAGTACAGTGTAATAAACCCTTTTTTCCCCACTTTTCACCTTTTTACTTCTTTACTTTTGACTTTTTTCTTTCTACATATTTATCTATTTATTCTTCGAGATGTTATTTATATTTTTTGTCTTGAACTTTTTTCGGACATCTCTAACCCAGAGATACTGCTATCGTTGTATTGTTGTGTCTTGCCTTTTAAGGTTGTTTGAGTCTTTTTTTATCCCGAACCTGAGAGCTGCTATCTATAAATTTCATTGCACTCTGTGTATCGGCAATAAAAGTCTTGAATCTTGAATTTCGGGAGGCTTCATTAAGTCTTTAAAGTTCTGACCTTGATGCCATTGTTGTTCTGGATCACTCGCCACATATGTACAAGCACTCTGTTGGTGGTGGCAGGGAGCTGCTGGGGTTGCGGTGAAGGCCAGGGGTGTGTGACAGGAAAGGCAATTGTAGGGTTCAGGCTGTTGTTCGGGGCACACACGCAGTTAATGATCACCTGAGGAAGGATGGTGAGGGGTTAATATGTGGTGAAAGTAATTTAAGTGAAAAGAAATGTGCACACAAAACAGCAACATTTGAAAGAAGATGTATGGATATAGTGAAAGAGGACAAGAAGCGATTTGGTGTGAGACAAAAGGATGCAGAAGACTGGATTGGATGGCATAAGATTATTTGCTGTGGCGCCTCCTGAAGGGAACAGCCAAAAAGAGAAGGAGTTTTTCGCTCAATGTCAAGTCAGTCCACTCCACTCCAATGTCATGGAGCACTTTTCTCTGGAAGAATTCACCACTAAATTAATAATAAAAGTAATAGTAAGTAAGTAAGTAATAAAAAATGTATATATTAAAAAAACATGTCTGATAACAAACTTTGCTGTTTTATTCAAAATAGACTTTAAGAGCGGGCAAGATATTTAGTAAATATCTACAGTCAAGCAGACAGATAGAAGGCAATTTCTTTAAAATGTACAGGCATTGAATGAATTCACATAAACTATGTCAAGCTATTTCAGAACAAATACAAGGATACTTTTAGTTGCAAAGATTTTAAGACTTACAGAGACAACATTTAATTTGGGGCAATGAAACACATCTGTTCTGATGAATGTACCTGCAGTGCAGACTTTTGGATCTCGGAATCATTGGTAAATACCTCGCCCTCTGCAACACCCAGGATGATGCTCATACCTGCAACAGAGTGAGACAGTGTGACACACAGTCAACACTGGAAACAAAATGGAAAAGGAGTTGCACTGACCCACAGTGGACACCACTGACTGATTTTCATCTTGGATGTCTACGGTGTCTGCCAACACAAGCTGCACTTTGGGAACCACTGTCAAGATAGCTAGGATGTCCAGGGTGTAGCGCACTGTGTCGCTCCTAGATTGACAGGAGTAGAGCCACACTCAGTGTCAATTTAATAAATTTAATAGGAGTGGGAGGTGCGGAAGCTTTACCTTCCATTGTAGGACCTCCAGTCACAGGCTGAGGACACCAGCTGCAGCAGCAGAGAAACACAAGACATCCTGCAGAAAACCTCCACTGGCTCCCAAGGAGGGTGAGGACCAGTCCTGATCAGGAACTCCATCATCTCCACTACCTGATCCCTGCTGAACCAGTATGTCTGCACACGCGCGCGCACACACACACACACACACACACACGCACGCACGCACGCACGCACGCACACACACACACACACACACACACACACACACAC
>CAAKHD010008540.1:7107-18327 GCA_901007705.1 Fistularia tabacaria | reverse complement strand
CCCTTTGTTTTTCCCCCCCCCCCCCGGGGGGCCTGAACCTACCCCCCGTCCGCCCACCCTTAAGCCCCCCCCCCCCAAAGGGGGCGGGGCAGAAGCCCCCCCCCCCCCCCCACCACCACCACCACCACCACCACCAAATCCCACCAATTTACCGTTTCTCAGAAGCCCGATCTGTCCTTCTGTCCGCCGTGTCTGTATTAGTCGCATGATGTATGCGGTTCCGGCGTCTAAAAGCTATCTTCAAGCAGATTATACTGAGCAGAAGGGTTCACGTGGCGCCCGTGTGCGAAGGCCGTCGCGGTAGCAAACGCGGCCCGGAATCAACTACGGCATTGTTTTAGCAAATATGAAGCTATTATTCTAGAAGCTCTTGCCGCCTATGAGCGTGTTAGCTAACGCATGCAGCGGTCTGCCTGTGGCTCTACAGACTCGGTGTTAGTGGCGGGGCGGTGCGGGCAGGCGTAGAGGGAGCACTGATTGGTTCACTGGTGTCACATCAGTATGTCCAGGTCGTCGCCGTGGTCGTCCTCCTCCGTCACGCGCAGCGAGAGCACCTCCTCGTTCAGGAAGAGGCCGCTCAGGCGCTCCTTGCGGGCCTGACGCTGCTCCTTCAGCTGCCTCTTCCGCAGGGCTTTCTGCTGGAGCTTCCGCTGCTTGGAGCGTTTCTGGAGTCGTCGTGAGAAGAAGGGGAGTCAGTCTTTTCACAAGACAAAAACAACCACCAACTTTTTGACGCACACGGGACGAGGAGGCAGTTGGAGCGCTTACTTTTGAGTCTCGTATACGTTCGGCAGCACTGGAGAGGTTGCCGTCGCTGTGGGCTCTGCTAATGTTGGCGGCGCTGCTTCCGCTGCAGGCGGAGGCTGTCCCTCCTTCAACACAACAGAGGACTGTCAGGACCGGGAGGAACTCGGGCGCAGGGCGATCAGCGCCCGGCCACCACACACACCGCGTCTTACCGGCGACAGAGTTGGAGGCGGTGGAGCCGGTGGAGGAGCTGGCCGAGCTGACCATGCTTGCGTTGCTGCTGCTGGCTCCGCTGATGCCGCCGGTGCTGGCGCTGCTGTGGCTGCTCCTCTTCCAGCCCTCCCTGGTGCTGGTGGCCCGCTGCCTCGGGCTGTGCTCTCTGATGTAGTTGCGCACCTGGTGATGAGAGGGGGGACGTGCAGACGGAGGCTTTAACACACTCAAACCGCAGCGCGCCGCCTCCGCCGACCCTCGGCAGACCGGCAGCGACCGCGGCACCAGCTCTCAGGCTTCCGAGATGTTTGGGCAACACGGAGGCGGCGCCATGCGCCGTGTTCGGCTCTGAGAGCCACTTCAGCTGAATGTCTGCTGAATTTTTGCGCCGGCCGTTGTCTGACACTTAAATCTCTTGCCTGCTCCAGAGCTCTTTGCTTTACTTGCCCAGGTGGTTTGTTCAGAATGGCTGCGGCGAAACTGTAACTTCATGTATTAATATGAGAGAAGTCACTGAATGAGCGGACCAGCTGGTATTCATGGCGCTCCACATCTTTAGATCAGTTCTACTTATTCCTCCTGAAGATTGTCGATGTCAAACCCTCCACAGAAGGTCCCGGCGTCGTTACCCACCTGCTTGAGTTTCTCGTCGGTGAGACAGTTGAGCTCGATGATGAACTCGCTGTCGGTGGGAGAGATCTGAGCCGAGGGGTCGATGATCTTGATGATATCCAGCTGCTCCCTCAGACCCATCTCCGTGCTGACCTTCCGACTCAGGTACTCGATGTACTCCACCTGCAGGCAAAAACACACACCGGGTCTGGATTTTTCCAGATCATGACAACAACGGCCGCAGCGTACAAGCAGAGAGACGTGTTTTCCTTCGGTACCTGTTCGTCGTTGGTCATGGCGCTCCAGGGTAGCTCGTCCAGGTTGCGGTGAGGGTGAGGCTTGGGCTTCCTCTTGGAAAACAAACAGGGCGAACTCGGCACACTCGGGATGATGTCAGACAACACGTCGCTGCCGCTGGCGATGTCGCTCCCTGGCAACTGCAGGGTGAGACGTGAAGGGTTTCATTTCAACAAAACAAACTTGCCTCTTGGTCACTGGAACGTCAAAATGAATATTGAACAGTCAGCCTTTCATGAAATCCTCTTGCGCGAACTGAGGCCTGAATAAAAAGCTTCTCTGAAAGACTGCCAGCCAACCTGCCACTCAAACTCGCTGTCAGACCAGTCCCAGTAGGTGCTGATGGAAGATGACACATCGCTGCAAACGCTGCCCTCAGGAAACAGGTCCAGAGAGGTCAGCTCCTGGTCGTCCAGCAGGGAGTAACAGTCATCTTGGTCGCCCACAGACACGGAGGAGAAGAGCTCCTCACTGCACTCTGAGCTGGCCACGCTGGTGCCGCAGGAGGTCAGGTTCCACCTGGAAGGAGCGGTTGTGTGAGTTCCTTTTTGTCGAAGGTTTCATCAGGTGGTTTCAGCTCTCATGTGATGCGATACGAAAAGAGCACGAAGCATATCTGTGTCAGGTCAGTTGTGATTTACTCTTCTACTTGCTTTTGATAAAGAAAATAACTGTGGCAAAAGTTGACTGAAAAGTCAGAGCTTCTGCAGACAAGACCTTTGTCTTTACACAGATTCCAATTATTCAGCCAGCAAAACACGTATAATTGGTCTTTGCTGTCGAAGGATAAAACCATGTGAATTGTGCGGTTTAACAGCCCATCAGAGGAAGAATCTTAAAAGCTGCGCAGAAAAGTGTTTCATATTTCAACAGAACAAGTCTTTCGGCCCATAAATAAAATACCCAAAGCTGTCATCTGATTAAAAAAACAACTGAAGCTGTGATTCATCCGCTTTTCTTAAACATCATTGATATTTTAGCAGGGGGATAAAACAAGGACACTCATACAGTTGTGAAGAAAGTGGGCAATGAAGGCTTCCTTCTTTTTTTCCCTCCGTATGAGGCAGCTCGGTGAAGCTGCCAGCTGTCACGGCGCCGGTACTTTACAGTGACTGGGGGTTTTACAGGAAGATGGATGGATCTAGAGCCATCTTTTGCCACCCATTCTTTCACAGAGATAATATCAGTTAGCTGAGCTGCTCTCTGTTTGTGGACACATCCGTCGTGATTGTGGTTCCCTGATGGTAGTCTGTGGGCACAGCTAAGCCCTGGCTGGGTCTCTTCGTCTCCCAAAGATGGCATTTTTTGATAGTTGTATCACTTTGGTACCTGTTACTGTGGAAGCGGTGCAGAGGGTCTGTCCGGTGACAAGATGACAATTGACAGCCGAAGTCGCTGACGTCCAGGGTTCCCACATCACTGAGATTGGCCCTCTGGGAGAGGAGAGGGAACGGCTCCTCGGGGGCCAAAAACTTCTCATACAGAGAATCAGACATGTCGACTCGCAGCTGAGTGAGAAATGACAAAGATTAGGCCAAAGATATTAATTTTTTCAGATGTATGAATGTGTTTCATGCAATGGTAACATGTACGTTTTAATTGTATTTGTCATAATCCTAACTTACTCCATTGAAAACTATAGTATCTTCATTTAGGATAACATTTAAAGAGTAACCAGAAATTAGACAGGCCTCATGTTTGAGATGTTGACAAGCTGTTTAAGAAAAACATATAACAACTGCTATTGATAATTGCTGGCACTAGATGTCACCCCACGTTCGGCTTTTTTTTTTTTTTTAAATGATTCGTTTTCAATTCAATTTGTGTTTTGAAAAAGCAGGCCTGTCGCCAAGGATCGAGGTCAAACATACTTTTCTTAAGAGTTAAAAGTTAAGTGGAGATTCAAGTTTGCTCGTTAGCTTAAAACAACGCGAGCTGACGTTGACGTTAGCTTAGACGCTAACGCTTCAAATATCCACGGCGCCCGCAGGAAGCTTAAAATGACACCGGAGTCATTTTCATCCGAAACGCTATGTATCCGATCTCTCTTAGG
This sequence comes from Fistularia tabacaria, assembly GCA_901007705.1. Lineage (NCBI taxonomy): Eukaryota > Metazoa > Chordata > Actinopteri > Syngnathiformes > Fistulariidae > Fistularia > Fistularia tabacaria. Next base: position 14,405 of record CAAKHD010008540.1, on the reverse strand, counting down.
CGCGATCGAATGTGTCATTTCACCAAAATCCCGATGAAGAAAACACCAACCTTTTGTCATTTAAAGAGCGGGTATTTGTGGCACCACCATTTGCAAATCCCCTGTTTTCTTCCCCGGATGAGAGCTCAGCTGTTACCGCGAGACTAGACGGGAACGAGAACGGGATCATGTGACCCCAACGCGGAAGTGGACGCTGACACAAAAACAACACTTAGTCCACTGGAGAACAAATTCGGTTTCTCCAACTATTGTTGAAAAAAAAAACGCAAAAAACTTTGAATGATTAGCCATGTCGTTGACCCATGCTAAGGACTCCAGCTTCCTGGGAGGCAGAATACCGCCAGAGATCGAGTCGCTGTGGAAAAATCTTCAAGATGTGGACCAAGAGATGTTCAGAAGAATCCTTAAAGGTAAGGTTAGCTGATGTTCAGCACTGCAGAAGAAAGACAGATAAGATAAGATAAGATTAAACTTTTATCAATCCCGAAGGAAATTCTTGTGCCAGATAGCTCCAAAATTGAAAAGTGAACAGAAATATTGCACATGACAGTGAAAAGGGTGTGCATTGTATAAATAAATACTGTCATCCTGTTCATACTGTTTAGGTTTCTTAAAACTTTACATTTCTCTGCACTGTTTACATCTCATTGCAATAACATGCTTATTATTAATTGTTTCTTTTTTTGTTTTGTGCAATAACCCTGATTTATACACATAAATACTTCATGTAATCACATACATGTACATGTAAATACACATGTATATACGTTACTCATACTTTTACATACGTTTGACTTTATTTCTATTTATTTCTTCTTTACCGTTTTTATTTTATTTTTACCATTCGCTATTTTATTCTTTATTTTTATATGGAGTTTAAGTTTGATTCTTCTCCACTTATTCTGTGAGCAGGAGCTGCTTTCAACAAAAAACAATTTCCTCCTTGGGGATCAGTAAAGTATTGTGATTCTGATTCTGATTATCTGGATTCACTGTGGACAGCAAAACAGGAATTTTATTGTACAGGGAAACACCTTTCCAGACTGTACATATGACACTGTACACATGATGTAATAGAGAAATATATTGCACATGATATTTAACTTAATGTAGCCCATGGAACTGAGATCAATACTGCACAGGATGACGTAAAAAATATTATCCCATGATGTTGAAAGTAGTATTGCACATTGTTTATCAATGAAAAAGTAATATTGTACAGGATACATGAAAGGGCTCTCCGCCCAAAGCATGCTGTGATTGAATCCTTGTGCTTTTAGACATCTGTAAGACGGCTAATCCCTTCTTCTGCCCTCAGCTGTGGTCGGTGCCCTGGAGGGGAAGGACTGCAGCGAGGTGCTGAAGGCCATCGCAGAAGGCAGTGTGGTCCCGCAGGAGAGGCTCTGTCACATCGTAGCTGGAATGCACAGAGTCCTGTCTGAGGCCATCCGCATCCCAGCCACCTCACTGAAACAGGAGGTGAGCCGGGCCTAAAAAAAAAACAAACACATATATATATATACATATATATATTATTTGCAGATGATATTGTGATCTGTAGTGAGAGCAGGGAACAGGTTGAGGAAAATCTTGAGAGGTGGAGGTTTGCTCTGGAAAGGAGAGGAATGAAGGTTAGTTGCAGCAAGACAGAATATATGAGTGTGAATGAGAGGAACCCGGGTGGAACGAAGAGGCTACAGGGAGTGGAGATCAAGAAGTTGGAGGATTTCAGGTACTTAGGGTCAACAGGCCAGAGCAACAGAGAGTGTGGAAAAGAGGTGAAGAAACGGGTTCCAGCAGGTTGGAATGGGTGGAGAAAAGTTTCAGGGGTTCTATGTGATAGAAGAACATCAGCCAGAAGGAAAGGAAAGGTTTACAAAACAGTGGTGAGAGCAGAGATGCTGTATGGTTTGGAGACAGTGACACTGAACAAAAGACAGGAGGCAGAGCTGGAGGTAGCAGAGATGAAGATGTGGAGGTTCTCTTTAGGAGTGACCAGGATGGAGAGGATCAGGAATGAGTCCATCAGAGGGACAGCTCATGTTAGATGTTTTGGAGAGAAGGTCAGAGATGGTTGGGTCATGGACAGAGGAGGGATAGTGGATATATTGGTAGACAGATGCTGGAATTGGAGATGCCAGACAGGAGGTCAAGAGGAAGACCGAAGAGAAGATTTAAGGACGTAGTGAGAGAAGATATGAAGGTAGTTGGCGTAGGAGAGGAGGATCCAGAGAATAGGGTTAGATGGAGAAGGTTGATTCGCTGTGGCGACACCTGAAAGGGAGAAGCCGAAAGGAAAAGAAGAAGATATATATATATATGTGTGTACATATATAAACATACGGCAAGGAAGCCATAGAAGCATATATTTCTTATTGTGTAACAACAGATTGTAACATCGGGTGTTTCAGCGGTTAGCGCTCCCTCCTCACAGGTGAGGCCGTGGCCCAATGAAGCAGAAAAATATTACATCTCACTCGGAAAATACACGACATCCAGTGCATCAGTGTCCTCGCCAGGCTGACTCTGCAAACATGGATTATATATTTAAAGTAGCACGATTCAATATTCCTTTCCATCTCGTATGTTCCCTATTTTCAGGCCTTCAGAGAAGATCTCAGAGAACTAAGGTAACGATAGCTGCTCATCACACGCTCCACCTTCATTGTCACTCCGGCTCTGAGCCACTTTCGATCATCTGCTGCTCTCCATGTCCTCAGGATACCAGAGGACTTTATTTCAGACTTCTCCAGTGTGGCGTTTGGAAATCGGTACGTATCGACGGCCTGTTTATCCTCTCTGCATTTCCTCGCCACGACGCCGAGGCCGCCGCCCACCTCCTCCTCTCTTCTCTCCGTATCTCCAGCCGCGTGGCCGTGGAGGCGGCCATGTCCCAGAACGACCCCCACCTGCCGACAGTAGAGGACTTTAAATGGAGGGTGGACGTCGCCATTTCTACAAGGTAAGACCGATAAGGACGGGGATTGTTTCTCCAGTCAGAACCACAATCTGTCCGCACATACAAGGCACTGGTCTTGGATTTACGGTCACCTCCTGATGACGTGAAGGTACACAACAAAAACAACACCACATTATACACAGTACAATAATACAGGGTGGAATCTAGTTTGCATATATTAGATTATTAGGTTGGGCTTTTACTTTAAATTAATGTCAACTTTTGTCTTTCGCGGTGAAAAATATATCTGGTTTAATTTAAAATAAACAGGGATCTACAAGAAACGGGCTCTTTTGAGGTGAAAAACCCCAAATAATGGCCGACAGACGGTGGTATATATACAAATATGTATAGAATACTTTACTATATACTTTACTATTTACAATACTTTCTCCATGACTGTGACTGCAGACACTGCAGAGACCAGATGTTCCAGCTGCTCATATTAATGATCACTAAAGCTCTGACAGGCAGCTGCAGGGCGGGCTTTGTCAAGGTACAAGTGTAAATACAACAGTCTATATATATCTGTGTATAGGAAGAATCAGTAACACAATTCAGTTCAAACAATCATCGAATAACGGTGTAAAAGTGGTTTTATACTTGGATCTGAAGCTTACCTGCGTTGCTGCCGTCGTTTTCAGCAAAGCCACTAGATGGAGCAGTGACACCGCAGTCACACACCGTGTGAGACGCCCATAGCTTTTAAAAGCATCCACGTGATGGTCGTCCGAGGTGCAAGTTGACGCTTGTATTCATCAAAATCCCAACTTACTCCATTGGCACCCATGTTATCTACATCTAGAGAGAAACCAGTAATCAGACAGGCCCCGTGTTTGCGATGTTGACCAGCCGTTTAGGAAAAACATATGAAAACTGCTATTGGACACTTTTTCAGTTGTCAGTTGTTCCCAATTAGTCGTCACTTGCTGGTTTTCATGGAAAGGTCCTATGATTTACGTGTGCGTCCCGTCCCCAGCTCGCTGGCCCGGGCCCTGCAGCCGTCTGTCCTGATGCAGATGAAGCTCTCTGACGGACGCTTCCACAGATTCGAGGTACGTAAGGCGGTACGTCGGAGGCCTTTTTTGGGGAAAACAATTCGCCTGGAGGGGGTTGGTGTGATGACTCGTTCGGCATCAGATAACATCCGAGTGGGACGCGACATGTTTTTGCCACGCTGGCGAGAAGTGAGCGGGGAAGGAAGCAGGCGTGTGAGCCATTTGAAATAGGTGGTTGATCGCGGAGCCTCCGCGGGGAGCCTGCATCAGCGGAGGCTTTCGCTCCTGAGCAGATGCGGTGACACATTAAGAGAAAGGCCTGAGAATATGGTTTTCTTGTGTACTTCCCTATTTCTGCATCTGTAAATACTCCTGCTCGGGTTTTTGGGGGGCACTTTTAGCCCCCATGGCATCCCGGCAGCCTCTCAGTAAACCTTTCCAGTCCTTTTGGAAGCAGGTAACCATGGTAACAAAGTGGGCCCGTGCAGCGGCTCGCTGTGGGTTAGCGTCTGACTTGCAGGCTTTTACCCTGCTGAGCCCGCCATGTTGTTTTTGTTACTCGTTTCTGAAGTTTCCCAATTTGGCCTTGGAAGATTAGCGGTTAGAGGCTCCTCTGCCTCCCAGGCCAGAAGGTCCCTGGTTGGATTCCCTTCCTGTCTGGAGACTCCACGTTCTCCCCGTGTCTGCGTGGGGTTCCTCAGGGTTCCTCAGGGTTCTCCGGGTTCCTCCCACAGTCCAAACACATGCAGGAGCTTCACTGGAGACACTACATGGTCCAGACGTGTGAATGAGAGGCTGAACGTTTATGACTCTGTATCGCCCAGAGTAAAGGATAAGCAGCATAGAGAATGAATGAATGAATGAATGAATGAAGGAATGAATGAATGAAGGAAGGAAGGAATGAAATTGTAAGGTGAAAGACACTTTGACTGCATTTGTCTTTGCCGCCACAAAAATGCAAGGAAAGACCTCGAAACTTCATCTCCACACCCGGAGAAAAAGAAAAAAAATCACATAAAAGTATGGAGGAGACCTTCAGAACACGGGCAGCAGCCAGACATTTGCATGAAAATCCCATGAAGAAATGACTTTGTGCTCAACAGGACCTAGAAATCTGCACACACTGGAACTGTAAATGAGCAGAATGACACTCCTTTCTATTCAAAGTCAATGAAGTTATATGTATAAAGTAAAGATAAAGTATGTAGATTATATGAGCATCAAATTAAAATTAGCAAAAAGAAAATTATATATTCTCCAGTAAATCAGCATTGAATTTGGTGGAGGATTGTGAGGACTTGATAGGGGGAGGGTGGAGAAGAAGTGGAAGAACGTGTGGAAGAAGGTTGGGACGGGTGGAGAAAAGAGGCAGGTGTGATTAAAGAGTATGAACATGTGGATGAGAGGGTGAATGGTTGCACGTCTCTACATGAGGCCCTGTGATTGGTCCAGGTTGAGTCCCGGCCTCTCGTCCAATCCAGCGAGGATAGGCTCCATCGCCGCCGGCGACCCCGAGTGCAGGATAAGCGCTGAAGATGATGAATGGATGAACATTTTGCCTCTCTTGTCTTCTGCTCCCTTGATGCTGAGGTGTTTAGACAAAATATTTTCCTTTTTTCTTCTCCAGACAGACAAACCCCTTGTTTAGGTTTCATGAAAAGAGAAACACTGTCTGTTGACTCTTGGCGAGGAGAGAGAGAGAGAGATTGTCTGCTGGGGAGCTTGAAGTCCGTCTCTCAGAAACCCTCAGATATCATGGCGGGGTTTCTTTGGATGGCCCTCTGAACATCCCACCGCAGCTGCTTCACGTGTTCACGGACACTGAAGCCTCAAACGTGCACCTGTGAATGGACCAGTTGGTGTTTCGGCTGCATTCAAATAGTTTCATGGGCTTTAAATCGAACCTTCTTTTCCAATCAGAGGGACTAAACCGACCCAGCTACGGAAAACGGCTTTCTGAAAATTAGCAATACGGTGGCGGCCGACAGGGGGCGGCGCCTCCCGTACCTGCCTCTTTACTTCAGGATGGATTCTTTAAATCAGAACAAGTGGGAGGCGCCAGGGTTATATAACCGGATTACGGCGGAATTAGGAGATAAGCACCGGCAACATCCGATGTGCAAATTGTATCGGCGGAAGAACCTGATAAATGCTCCGGAGGATTTGTCCCTGAAGGATATCTTCTGCTCTAAATACACGAAACCAGCAAACCGCCCGCTTTTGATTAGCAGATGAAGCTTCCCTCCCTGCAGCCTCCACCTGAACCCTCACCAGACGTTCACGCCGGGAAGCTCCTGTGTGAGTTCTCCCGTCCCGAAGGCTATTTCACGAACCCCGGCGGCATGAGCGGGGGGCGGCCGAGCCGGACGATTAGCATCCCGCCGCTAATGGGGCGCATGGTCCACTGTGAAGAACCCGTTGACAGGTCGCACCCTGGGGCCCCCCTGTCCAATCAGACCCTGGAGATCTCAGGAGATTACTGCAGCCACACGGCTGAAGTTGGGTCCTTAGAATTCCATGTTCGGATGAGATTAGATTCGACTTCATTCTCATGACACGTGTACAAGTACACAGCAACCAAATGCACTTTAGCATCCAAGCAGAAGAGGAGCAGGTGCAGATATTATATACAGCGGCCCCTTGAGATACCAATCACTTTATCTGCAATTTTTTTTAAGCTTCGAAGCGCGATTACAGCAAATTTTGTCTGTGAAATACGAAAAAAAATGTCATGAGACGAGAGGCAGAAAATCCAAATTCGAAATTGGCGCGTGACACGCCAAGCCAGCTCCCGCAACTCCAGTACGCTTCTAGCGACAGTGAATCAAAAAAAAGAAAAACTAACGAAGAAAACTAAAATTCAAAAGTAAAACGTAAGTTAATTTAGTTAATTTTAATTGAATAATAATCAAAAGTCTATTGTGATGTTAAGTTGACTGTAAGTGTAGTTTTTGGTTGAGTGTTAATGTTTGTCAACACTGGCCGCGTCTGCAGTGTCTGAGCCCAGGATTCATATCAACACTAGAACTTTACGATAAACTTTACTTTTTGATGCCTTTTACAGTATTAATATCCTTCCTTTTCAGGGGGTTTCTTTCTAAATATCCTTATTTTGTGAGGTTTTTTTTAGCGGGGGGGGGGGGGGGGGGTTGGAAAAATTTTTTTTTTTTTTTTTTTTTTAATTGGGAAAAATTTTTTTAAGATGTGAAAAAGTCAACACGGGAACCCATTTCTGGATCAGTTTAATCCCAGACCCCCCCCCCCCGCTGAGTGTAAATCTGCTCATTTTCATATTTGTTATGGAAATGCAGAGTGCAGATCACTTCACTGTCTCCTACCTA
>CAAKHD010008537.1:5000-11159 GCA_901007705.1 Fistularia tabacaria | reverse complement strand
GATGATTATTAAATTAAAATCAACTTAAAATTAAAATAAACTTGTGATGATTATTAAATTAAAATCAACTTAAAATTAAAATAAACGTATGATGATTATTAAATTAAAATCAACTTAAAATTAAAATAAACTTATGATGATTATTCCATTAAAATCAACTTAAAGTTACAATAAACTTATCGGGATTATTCACTTAAAATGGACTTCTTGTTCTTCAAGGTGAGAGCAGCGTCAATCTTGAGACATGGCGGCGTCATGAAGCGTACTGGAGTTGTGGGAGTTTGCTTGCCGTGCAACCGCGCTAATTTCCAATTGTCATTTTCCCACTCTCGTATTCAAATCATGATTTTTTTTTTCCATATTTCAAGGATAAAATTTGCTGGAATCGCGCGTCGTATCTTAAAAAAATCGTATTTTGAAGTGATTTGTATCTTGAGGGGCCGCTGTAGTGGACATGAATTCATCAGAGGAGCATAAAGTCAGCAGTCACCACCTGGCTGCTTGCACATTGTCCACCACCTCTTGTTTTCTCTCCCTGATCGGCATCTTTGACACACACATAGGTGAGGTACGTATCAGGCCAAAGTAGAAGCTTTCATTTCAGTGTAGTTGTGGAGTGGACAGCAGTGAATGCTTGGTCTCACCTCTACTTGTGAATGAAATCCATTCACCTGTCCTTCTGGACAAACGTCTCCATGACTTTGGCGTAAAAGTCTTTTAGTTCTTTTCTTTTAGTTTTCATTTCTCTCCACCATCGCTCTTCCATAATTTATCACTTCCGGTTTGGACTGAAAGTCCAGTTTTGAGAAGTTCTTTAACTTCGACATATGTTTGAAGCCGGGGAACAGCACGCACCCGGACTTCAAATGAAGTTTTTTGGGGGTGCTTTATTTCCCGCAGTATAAAAAATACGGAAGATACGGCGGGGCAGCTAGCACACCGACGCTTTGCTTTGTCGCCATCAGCCATCCTGTCCAAATTAAACCAACAGAAAGTGGATTTTTTAAGTAAACAACATCACATTTTACCACCAAGTGTTCATATTTCATCTTTATTTAAGTCCCCTTACCGGGTGTTTAAACTGTTCAACCATCTCCGTCCGTGGCGTTCGTCCGAACAAGACATTTTGGAACTTCCTGACATTTCGCTCTGTTCCCGAAATACCGTAACAGCACGATCACCCCATCGCTAACGCGGCCCCTGCTGTCCAACAGCAAATACACAGCAGGTGCAACAAACAGGGATTCTCAGACAGTTCAGTGAGTTTCTTGTTCATTTAGTTCTTACCATTTACCATCTGGTTACATATAATCTTCCATTTTCGCAATCAGGGTAACACCGCAGTGTTTTGACAGATGAGCAAGACTGATACGTTCTACACGTACGTGAAATACGTGAGCTGGACTCTGGAATGTGAGGATATTTATTAAAAGTGTGTCCAAACTTTACATCTGGGACGTACAGAGAGATCAATTGCTTTTGCTCAATGTGAGTTCAATAAACTGAGCAGCTCAACCCAAAGTGGGAGGGATTGTTGGAATCGGAGGGGAGGCTCGGCTCGTCGCTGCCTCACTTAGTGTCTATCCGCCGTCTTTGAACAGGAAAATACACAAATTCAGCCATATTGACGATAAAAATCATTGCAGTGATTGGAATCATACAATAAAAACATTCTATCACAGATCAGTGGACAGATAGTTACAAAATTATTCTTTATCATTATTTGTTTCTTATAATCACACAGGGGAGGCAGTGCCTCCCCTGCCTCCCCTGATCGCACGTCACCGCTATGATCTATAATCTATTAAGATGACATAAATATCGTAATAACAATACTGCTAAGATGATCCTACATCACCTCCGTCCACTGTGTCTTATCTTATCCATTCTTACATACGTATCGCAACCTTCATAAAATAAGTCATTTTTTGACATTTTTCGGTTTCTTCTTGGCCTAAATCAACTTTACCATGTGGCTCACAGCAGTAAACAACCATTCACTCTCTGTCACCCCTACAGGCAATTTAGAATCTTCAATTACTCTTGAAATTTTAAATTTTAAATGACATATACATACATACATATATCCATATACAAACACACATGCATATGACATACACATTTCTGTTAAGTGCAGGGAGACTCCACTCATACAATTTGGGTTTCTTTGCAGTTTCACTCTGGCCTCATTCATTCATTCATTCATTCATTCATTCATTGACTTCAGTGCCCCATCTGACTGAAGCAAATTCTACACTGAAACCTGCGATGGGCTGAAACCGCAGACAGGAAGTTGGCGCGGTGCGTGTTTGGTTTTGTAAATGAGTGCTTGCTTTGCAAACTTGCCGGTGAAATCCAGCGGCCACTGGATGTTCCTCCCGGGATGAGGAGGCGTCCAAAGCAGGCGACGGAACTGTATCTTTGCACGGAAGTGACTTCGATCCACAAACGCAGCGCTTCGTGTTGGTGACAGAAACACAAAGCGTCGGTTTAAATGAGAATGAAAGCGTGACTGCACGGAAACGCGCTGGCCGTGATGAGGGGACGGATTTGGACCATGATTTGGAGACGGATAAAAAAAAAAAAACAATTAATCCACGGAATTGCGCAGTGTTGTTTGCTATCTTTATCCAGACAAGTGTAAACACTCCAACCAAGATGGCTTGAGTGTGTGTGTGTGTGTGTGTGTGTGTGTGTGTGTGTGTGAATGAAGTGGATGTGATCCCGCCGGCTCTCTGCCGGTGATGTATTGTGACGACTGCGCCGCCATCATCGATGTAGCCCTGAGCGCTGATTAACGGCCCGGCCCGGCCAAGGTGCGGCGCCGTGGCGACGGCCGCCCCCGAGTCGTCTCATTGGCTCCTGGCGCGGGCGAAAACCTCAAGGATGCTCCCCCAAGTCCCCGATATCCACTTATCATACCCAACATTATTATCCATCCTCCACGGAGGGCTGCGGTGGAAGAAAATGATTTTATGAATGCTTTCATGTCGTTCCCTCTGGGCACGAGTCAGCTTGTCCATGAATATTTTATCGTGTATTTTTAAAGAACTTTGTTCCTAAATGAGCTATCTGCCAGGATGGCTGATATTATTAAAATTAAGAACAAGCGATAAAGGGATGTAAATCTTTTGTTGACATAAACAGTCTACACTTCCCAGACTCAGCCATGTTTATTCTTTGATTATGCAACGCGCCGTGACCTTCGAATGTAAATACTGCATTTCAAATCATGAATAAATTCATCGAGTCGTACAGAGAAAGAGGAAAATCCTTGATAATTCCAAAAACAAAGACCCCTCGAGATATAAAACCTATTGATTTGGAGTTGTTTCCCATCCAGACTTTGCAGCTCTCTTGGAAACTGCACCTGAACGTCTCAGATGTGAGATAGACGCCGGAGGGTCTGACCGCCATCTCCGTCGCTTCTCCGGCGGCCATATTGGATTCACCGACAATCGCGGGCGTGCTTGTTTAGCGCCGCGTGTTTCCAAAGACAACCGCGTTTCCGTCTTTTCGATGCGGCCGGGGTTCGCCGCCGGTGTCCCAACGGGGGTTTCAAGATGGCTGCCTATTGTTTTCCTGGGTCGCGGCTGCCGTCAGCCATTACGGACGGTGACGCTCGGACGGCGGCGGTGCTGGTCTCGCTCGTGCTATAATCCATCACTAGCCGACTGGCCCGCGCTCGCACCTCTGAGCCGAGTGACCTATGCCGGTAAAAATAAATCAAATGAGGAGTCAAATTATCAACGTGCGATGTCGGGGAGCGCCTGATTTGCGCCTCGCCGGAGCAGCAGGTGAGTCCTGGCGGAGGGGAGGGGGGTTTGAGAAGGTCATCGCTGACACAGACATTAATGAGAGCCACACGGACTCTCGGCTTCCCAGCCGGCCGTCACCGAGACGGGCCTGACACGCCGGCGGCTCGACGCCCTGGCGGGGAGCGGAGCGGCTCATCCATATCTCGCCGCTCTCAGGAACCATTACCGCTCTTCCGGCTCCCCATCACAGATGGCGAGGCCTTCAGAGCGACCCACCGCCGCCGCCGCCACGTTCCCCCCTTCGCCTGGCTCATTGTCTCTTTGGTTCACTGTCTGCCTCTTTTTTATGCTCAGACTATTTCTGTCGCTCCCTCCTCTCCCTCTCTCTGTCTTCATCCCCTCCTTCCCTCGCTTTCCCTCTGCGTGCGAAAAAAAACCAAAAAAAACAGCAAAACCTCAACAGTTCCATTCAAATCCATTACACCTCAGCCCCTGGCATCCATGGCAACCGTTACCAGACAACAATCTCCCCCTGGAGATGCTCTGAAGGCACGTCAGGCCTTTTTTTTGGGGGGGGGACATAAACACCCGTGTCGGTCCCTCGAGTTCGACCCCGATCCGGGAGGGGACGGGCGGGTCGGGGCGGCACCGTAGATCACGCCCAGCTACCGGGGCAGTCGAGAAGGGGATGTGATTCGAGAACAACCCGTCAACCGTTTGCCGCCCCTCTAACCCCGCCTATCTTCTGCCAACACGCTCGGTAATTGGAGATAAGGAGCGGCGGCGAAGAAGCGCAGCGCTTTATGGCTCCGTCCTTGAGGGGTAAAGCCACGGTAAATCACCTGCGACGGCGTCTCTCATCCCGCGCTAACTCCGGGACAACGCCGGTAATCACAGCGCAGTGAGCGAGCTCTCCGACCTCCACGCCGCCGGTCCAAGCCTCGCTCAGGATCGCCGTCGCCGGGAGTCGGGAAGACGGCGTACGGCGACAATACCCGAGGTTACAAACGCAATCATAATATACCTGAAAGCTGATGCGATCGACGGTTGTCTCGGCGACGGCGCGGGGGAAACAGGCGTCGAGGAATGACAGCCGCTTTTTTGAAGAGCGCCGTGACGCGAGAGAAAACCTCCGCAACGCACTGCCGAGTTCTTCGACGAAAATAGATACTCCTACTCTTTCCTTCAATGTTTACGTCGGCGAGCGACAAACCGGGCCCGGAGTTTCACGGCGCGGACGTGACTGGCTGTTCGAAAAACTTCCCCAAAAACAACCAAAAATACACTTCAGAAGATTCAAGCAAAAACGTCCAACATCACACGGGCGACGCTGGAAGAAGAAGGCTTCGAACAACAACCAATCAAAGTTTGGTTTTGAGGAGGGTTCGTCCTCGGAACCGAACACTCCTGGTTGGATTCCCGGCTCCTCCTAGCGAGTCAAAGGGTTGTTGAGCAAGACGCCGAACCACTAGGGTTCGTTGTTCAAACACTGAGCCTTTTCATCTGGACAACAAGTTTGACTTCAACACTGAATGTGGAACAAGCAAAGCTTCAAACTGGACAAGATAGAACTTCATGTTGCACACATGCAAAATTCAAATGGAAAAACACATCAATGGCAATCATTTGTTAAATACAGATTAGATAAAAATGATCTGCCTTTTTCTATTTGCAGCCTCTGAATTCAATTTCAACAGTAAAGTTTTTCCACAGGCTAACAATATATGTAAAACTAAAACAACAACAAATAAACCAATAAACTATCAGTAACATCATGATATCATGTCCGGGTCCTGGTACTGGTCTTGGTGTTTGCGTTCATGGTGTGGACTCACGTTGGGCTCCTTGGTTGGAGACACATTGGCTCCACAGAAAGACAAACAGGTGTGTCTTTTCCAGATGGAATCAGATCTTCTGTCCAGAAAGCTCCTGTTTTCTGCCTTTCTTTTTCCCATTTGTCAGAGTGTTAGCACGGTACCGGTGTTAGCATAAGGTAGCTATGACAGCTGTCAGCAGAGGAAAGGGCCTTGATGGGTCCTGTCGTGATTTTCACTCCAAAAAACCAGCAGAGCATTCGGGGATTTGTTGTATTAGCGCTCCATGCGCTGTAGGCTAAAATAGCGGCGACCCAGCGCTAATAGTCATTTGGTTTGGGCTTCGCGGGCCAAATAGAAGCACACTGCGGGCCAAATATGGCCCGCGGGCCAGAGTTTGGCGCCTATGAGTAACGGTGATAGATTTGTTTTGTTTTTATTTTAAGCTCCACAACATCTAGCAGAGCAACTGAGGAAACGTGAAAACAAACAAGATGGGCTGCACGGCATTGCAGTCGGCCATCGCTAACACTAGCATCGGTTCAGTTACCGTCCACCTCACGTCCGACTTGGTTTCACCGGGAGAG
>CAAKHD010008537.1:0-2500 GCA_901007705.1 Fistularia tabacaria | reverse complement strand
CGAGGATGAAATTCCAGCTGGATTCGAGACTTCTTCCAACGGTTCTGTCCGGAAGCGGCTTCCGTCAGCCGATCACGAGTCGTCTTCCTGGAAATGTTTGCGCGATGTCGCATTGGCATTTATTCATTTTTCCGCTGGTCCGTTTGGGATTGGACTGTCGTTCGTTCGTCATCGACAGCACTTGTCCTGCCCTCGGGGTGGATTTTTTACATTTTCCAGATTAAAAACGCAACATCTGGACGGCGGATATTTCGTCCGGTGGCTTGAGTGAAAAAGGCTGCTGCTTCTGTAGCTTCCTGCGCTAGCTTTTCCTGCCCGAGGATCCGAATCAGCGCTGCCACGGTCACAGCACTCAGGAATCCACCGAGCGAATGCCGGTTACGTAACTCCCTCCCTCCTCCGCCCACCCTTCCCCTTGTGCAGGAATAAAACCTATGTGCTTAATCAAATAAGTAAATACAATTAGCATTAGCCAAACACAAAGTACTCCATCAATACTCGGCTGGGTGAGGCCGCGCCGTCCCCGGCGGCTCCCCTCGGCGTCGTTTAATAAGCCATAATGTGGAAGAATTCTCAGATGCAATTATTCCCCGATGCCGTTTCCTCGCCGGGAAAGAACATTAACACAAGCGAGGGCGAGGCTTTCCTCGTGTGAGTGGCCATTCCTGCGACGCGTTTAAAATCCGGGACGTTACATCACGCCATCGTGGCTTCTATTGCTTGAACTAGCTAACGAATTCATCTCGAATGATGTCGAAAATAAGAGACTTGGGATCCGCTTTGTTCAGCTCTCAGTGTCTTCAACAAGACGTTGCTCTTCGGGTTCGGTTTTCAGAGACCTGGTTTGGGGATTTCCACTTTCTCCAGATGTCAGAGAGCGTTTGAAAAAAGAAAACAGGGTCTAGAGTTTTGAGTTTACCGCCTAAAAGCTGGGGAGGGGTTGATAAGGTTTCATAAAGTTGGGTTTTTACGTCGTCCAACCACAGTCAGCGGGTTTATCGAAGACCCTGTAGGTGTGGATGGGTTCTTGGAGGAGGGGCGTCCAATCCGCCCGCCGACGGGTTCGGTTTAATCACCGGAGGGATGGAAAATATGTCGGGGATTAGCAGAGGAGCGTCTCTGGTGCGTCATTAGCCGAGGTAATAATGGGACGCTTATGGGAGGTTCTGCTGTGTAATGATGCAAATGATAGCGTAAACCCTGATCAAACAATGGGCTAAATAAGGCCCCGTTGAGCGTCGCCTGATCGCCCGATGACATTCGATCCGTCGATCTTCACATTGCCGCCGGCTGTCGGCCCCGGCAGGCGGAGTGCAGGGAAAAGTCTGCCCGTGTGACAGATGTGTCCTGATGTGCAGGTGGAAGGTTCACTGTGCAATCAGGGAAATGAGAGCTCAATGCAACCGCCCCCCCCCATGCATGTGTGTGCGCGCGCACACACACACACACACACACACACACACACACACTCACAGACACACACACAGACACACACACACGGACACACACGCACAATTAATCCGGAGTTCATGCAGGGGCTTTACATGAATATCTCCACGGTGTGATTCAGGTTTATTTATTTTATATTTATTCATCCCAAAATATGAATGTCAGTCCTTTTTGATTGAACTCGCTCACTCAGTTCATTTTCATGTTCATGTTGGAACAGTTTTTAATGTTTTAATATTATTTTTAAATTGATTTAAGATGATGTCTTGTGGATTTGTTTTTTTTTTCTTTTCTGCTAATCAGTCATTTTCAGCTCATGTGATTTTCGTATCTTCCTGCTTGAATTCCTGCTTAAATTTGCAGCGATTCGTGGTCATTTTTGGAGATGAGATGTGCTTTCATGATCCCACGATGGGGAAATTGTTTAGCGGAAAACTGATTTTTTTCTGATTGGTTTAATTATGACCCTCTCGGGATTGAAACAAAATTATATGTCATGAAATATAGTTTTCAAAAACTATGACAAATCAAAAATACGATAACACAGTTGGGATTGACGCCTCACCACGTTTGTGCCGCACAAAAGCAAATCTCCCTCCTGCGACTTGCAGCCAAAGCTCCAATCCCCGTCAGCGGCTGGAAGATGACCTACTGGGAGACCCGCGGTGCTGTCTCTTAACGCCGGCCGATAAGGAAATGAGTCTTTATCTCGGCCCAATTAGGCAGCTAAGTGATTCGATAGTGCTGTTTTAGAGTTCCTGCCGGCCCGGGATGGAGCACCTCGGCACTCGGGACGGACTCTGTGTCCCCCGGGGGGGGGGGGGACGGACCAGCATGAACATTATGATCCGGACGGGAAGCGTCCGAGGCACCATCGGGGACTTACGACCGCAGGAATAAAGATGGACTCCGGGTCACGTTTAATCTTTGCTCAATCCTTCCCCCTGATGTGCTGTGTTGTAAAAGTCTCTTTGGAGACGACCTAATCCGTGGGGGGGCGGGGGGGGGGGGGGGGGGGGGGGGGGCCCGGGGATAAATTATTTGGGGGATT
>CAAKHD010008536.1:19518-31750 GCA_901007705.1 Fistularia tabacaria | reverse complement strand
CTTCCGTGTCTATTTTTCTCTCCTTTTTTTTTTTTTTTTTTTTTTTTTTTTCGGTTTTTTTTTTTTTTCTTTTTTCTCTGCTCCCCTTTTCGCAGCACTTTTTTTTTTTTTTTTCTTCTTTCCTTTAGTCACTCCATCTGTCATGCCTGCATCTCAATCCCAATCTTATTCCTCCCTGGCAGTCCCAGAGGAAACCATATACAAAGATGACAGAGTTTTCTTCTGCGCCAGCGTTTCCGCCGCAGTCAGCCTGGATCAGTGTGCTTTGTAATGTTTGGGGGCAAGGCTCCGTTCGAAGCATTGTGAAGCTCCGCCGTGCGCGTTCGGCGAGGATTGAAGGCCGCCGAAGAGCATTTTGCGCGCCTCCTAAAACGTATAAAACCGAACATTCTGTTACAGATACAACTGACCGGATTCTACGCCCTCCCTTCTTCTCGACAGCATTTTCAGTTCGCCGCGCTATCTTGACGCTGGGCGGATTGAGACACATTTGATAGCTGCTTTTGTGAGAATCTGGGGGGGGGTTCTGAGACATGAGGGATCTGGCGTCAGGCGTGACATGAGAAGACACGCGTGGAATGAGATGGCTGTCAGGTTGCGAAGTGTGCAACCTGCACCAGGAGCCCTATTTTCAGAACAAGCGTCGGGTGAAAACGCGTCTTTCTCATTTTGCGCGACGCCTCCCGGTTAGCGCCGCGACAGCGGTCGCTCATGACAAACGACTCGTGGCTAACGGGGAGGCTACGCCGCCGACCGGCAGCGCGCGGCCCAACCCCCCCCGCTAGATGGCATCTGCTAACCTAAGAAGCGTTGCCAGCGACGCAGCGCACGGCAGATTGTAAATCTCAACACTCCCGCCGTGACGGGTCTATATTTGTCTCTTCTGTATGTTCGCAGCGGTGAACATACACAGGTTCATGGAAAAAAAGAAAAAGAAAAAGAGAGAGGAAAAAAAAAAGCGACGGCGGCTTGTTTTCGTTGACCCAAGATCTGTCGAAATTCCGGTCGCCCGGAGAGCCGTCAAGTGGTCAGTCGGTGTTTAGTCTCGAAGCCGCTCCTGCTTCAAACAGTTCCCTGATGGGACATCACCCCCTGGTGTCTGGTATGCAGGTGTCTAATCTGGGCTGATCCCTTTGTTCCCCTTGTTTGGCAATGGCAGAAGCCCCTTGCTGGTCTGGAAAGCAGAGATGGCATTCCAACAGCTCTCCGTAATCCTCTGTCGGAAGTCCAGTAGACGAGTGGCTGGTGTTGATAAAACATTCTCCCGGTGGAATTTTTACAGTTTGGGGGCTGTCAGATTCTTTGAAGTGGCGAGAAAAAAATGGCAGCCGCGGCACTTTTATCCGCCTGAACTGGGTGGCATGTGGACCCATCCGTGTCACACGTTCAAATACGGCGGAGGTACTTCATTATAGTCAACGCTATCTTCAAATCATCTGCCGCAGTTGGCAGATGACTACCAAATCCTTCATTACATGCAGTGTTTAACCTCTTGCTCTCTGATTCGACAAGGAACTCAATTTTGTCTTTCCTGTAAAACCCGGCATTGATTTTTTATTTTTTTTTTTTTTTCCGCGCGTTCTGAATATCTCCAGCGGTGTCGTATCGCATCTTATCAAATCTTCAGCCGCCTTCCATTTTGCAAGACCTCCCGAGTTCCTCACTCAACCGTCCGCTGAATGATGCAGCGGACTTTTGCAGGTTCGTGTTTAACCCGAGGGGGCCCGTTATCAGAGCGTGCAAAATGGTACAGTCCGTGCCGAACATAAATGGAGGGTGACTGCATAAGTGATACTCACCTCAGCTCAACCTCTGTTTTACAGAATTTTGAATCCTGACGGCCGCTTCGAAATCAGCCGCACCTCCGGGGTAGTTTTCGACCGCCGCCATCGCTTCCGATCGCGAGGAACCGGACCGATTTTGAATCTGAAGATGGTGCACGTGTCCTTCTAAGTGTGACTGTGGAGGACGCGAATGACAACAAGCCTATGTTTGCGAGCCTCCCTCAGCACGCCCTGCTCCAGACGGACGCAAGGGAAGGCCGGCTGGTCACGCCTTTGGATTCAGACCTGGGTCCGAAGGCGGAAGGCCCTGATCATCTAAAGCAGACACGGGCAAACTGCGGCCCGCGGGCCATATACGGCCCGTTGGGCTTTTGTAATCCGGTCCGCCTAACTTTTCTCAATTTTATCATTCATTGAAATACTATTATTAAACCTCATTCATTTGGTATTTTCCCTGCAATGCCCGCGTTTCCCCACTAGATAGCACACTCTATATATATTGGCTTTTGTTTGGTGTATTTTCTCGCTTTTCGGAAGGGCTCGGATAATACTTTATTGAAATTCGGGTGTTGCAGCAGCAACTTTCGAAAAAAAACAACCAAAAAAAACAGGAAAGATATATACACACATATATAAATGCATACACATATGTAACCATACATGCCCACACACATGTTTACATACATATATACACACACATACCAATACCTACACAGAATATCTATACACATATACACAATATACACATACACATATATACTTACACATATACACATAGATTGCACACACAAGCAAGAATAAATAGATTAAGTGAACCAAAGTGACCCGTAGTAGTCACTGGTAGTAGTAGTTTTCCCTTTGAACCCTTCCATAAATATGAGTGGACCAAGGAGAAGAAAAGTGGACAGTGAGTGGCGAGTGATGATTCAGAGTGGACGACAAAATGGTTTTTCGCCGCAGTCCGATCAAAGGCTGTATGTCTGATACGGCAAGAGACGGTTGCGGTTTTCAAAGAACACAATATCAGCCATCACTTTGCTACGAAACATGCTAACTACGCTAGCAAACAGTCAACGCAAGAACGGCGGGCTACTGCTCAGAGGTTGACGGCTAATTTATAGACTCAGCAGAAGATTTTCCTACGACAAATTGCGATTCAAGAATCAAGTTTTTTGCTGCCATTGAAATTAGCAAAGACGAGTAAGCCTTTATTTTTGAAAGAATAAACGCTAGAAACATCCGGTCTTATGTGTCCGGAGAGCAAAAGCAGGTTTCTTGCTCTGCTCCTGCGCTCCCCGCGCTGTAAATAAATAAACACATAAGTGTTATGTGTTAAATCTATTTACAGCTCAGCTTGGATTTTATTCCTATTTATTTCTCTGCGCTGCACAGATTTACCGAGCGCGGAGAACGCCGGAGCAGCGCGCCGGAGCAGCGCGCGATCGCGCATGCGCGCAGCTTCGTGGCTGCACCTTTTGGGTAGGGCGTGGAATAAAAATGTCCCATTCCAACAGGGATATCAAAACCCCGCAATAAAAGTTGTTTTCCCAAAAATATGCAATTTCCTTTTTTTAAATTTTTTTTTTTTTTTACGGTCAGTGCATACCTCTGCTCGTCGTCAAATTTTAGAACCCAGTGCGGCCCGTGAGTCAAAATGTTTGCCCGCCCCTGATCTAAAGGAACATCGGGAGCACTTTGAAATCAGTCCATCCTGGGACATCAAGCTCGGACAGAAGTTTGAGGAGGAGTCGGCACTCTCCGCAGAAGTAGAAGTGCCAGTAGCTGCGGTGGACAAGGCAATGCCCGTGCTTGAGAAACCCTTCTGCGGTTTCGAAATCCTTACAATCCTCGTAACATTCTGCTTTGCGCTACCCGAGAAATCCTGCCATCCTATAAAAATGTCTTGACCTCGTGAGATCATTTCACGAGAAGAATTTATTTTTGTGATTTTGAATGTGTACACGTGAACACGCGCTCGACCCTTTTCCTTTTCTGATCCCCGCAGGTGCTCATCCGGGTCATCGACACCAACAACCACCGGCCACAGTTCTCTCAGCCCAAGTACGAAGTGAACGTCCCCGAAGACACGCCGGCCGGGACCGAGGTTCTGCAGATCAGCGCCGCGGACGAAGACGAGAAGAACAAATTGACATTTACGCTTCTGAGCAGCACGGATCCCTTCAGTCTGAGGAAGTTCAAATTGGACCCCGGAACGGGCGCCCTGTATACCGCCGAGCCACTGGACCATGAGACGATGCACAGCCACATCCTCACCGTCATGGTACGGAAAATTGACACCCGCAGTTTCACCGTCGAATCAAAGAGGCGGCGTTTGGCGGTCCAGAACTCATTCTGCAGCCGCTGGAAAATCAATCGTCCGTGACATTTAAAGAAAGAAATCGATTTTATTTCTATTTTTTTTTTTTCTGTTCACGCGAAAACATTTACAGATGGAAGTTTTCAGGTGGGGTCTAATTTGTTGTCCCCTTGTTTGGTCGCGGCAGGTGCGAGACCAGGACATACCGGTGAAGAGAAACCTCGTCCGCGTGATCGTCAACGTGGAAGACACCAACGACAACGCGCCGTGGTTCATCGGCACGCCTTACTCCGGCCGCGTCTTCGAGTCCGCCGCCGTTGGATCGGCCGTCCTCCAGGTTGCGGCTCTTGATAAAGACAAGGGCGAGAACGCGGAGATCATCTACAGCATTGAGTCAGGTAAAGGAGCAGAGTGGCTCTGCCGCTTCACAGAGCAACCATTTCTGTGTTTCTTGTTTTTTTCTTTCCTTTCAACTGGACAAAGCTTTCATTGTAAACCACTCCTAATGAAGTAAGCTTGCTAAAATGTATGAGTCATGTAGAAAATTCTGCGGCCCACTGGAGCTAGATCATGAATGGAATACTTGACGAGACGCGGAGGAATGTCGAGGACTTTGTCCGAAACGTCAGAAACGGTCGAATTCACCACAACACGTTCCCTTGGAACAAGCTTTGTTTTGTCGGTCAGTTGTGGGTAACTTCAAAATCTCACAGTTCGAAGATCCACCATTTGAAATATTGTTAGTCACTCTGTAGTTTAATTGCTGTTTGCCATGTTTGTAGTCCGACGGATGGCCTCAAGCGACCGCTCTGGAGCTGTTTCCTGCGGACTCGGCGCAAAACGTAGCAATCGGCAGACAGATCGTAAGCGACAACGCATTCATTTCTTTTCTTTTTTTTTGTTTATCTCCTCGCAGGAAACGTGGCGAACTCATTCGCCATCGACCCCGTTCTCGGGACAATCTCGGTGGCCAAAGAGCTCAACCGCAGCAGCAAGACAGCCTTTGAGCTCACCGTTAAGGCGTCTGACAAAGGACTGTCCCCACTCTCGACCACTACCACCGCACACATTGCGGTGACGGTGTCCGATAACGCCATACCCAGGTTCACCGAAAACGAATTTTCTGCGGAGATCAGTGAAGCGGCCCATCCGGGAAGCTTCGTGAACCTGCTCACGGCCGTCAGTCAGTCGTCCGTTTTCTACCAGATAAAAGGCGGCAACGTCAACAACGCCTTCGACATCAACCCGAACTCCGGCGTGGTGGTGACCCAGCGAGCTTTAGATTACGAGACCACCCCTCAGTACAAGCTCGTCATACAAGGCACCAACATGGCCGGACTTGCTAGCAACGCTACGCTCCTGATTCATTTAAAGGATGAAAACGACAACGCCCCGGTTTTTCTTCAGCGGGAATTCAAGGGAGTGATCAGCGAGTCCGCGCCCGTCAACAGTGTTGTTCTGACCCAGGAAAACGCCCCCTTCGTCATTCGGGCGTCCGATGCCGACTGCGACCGCAACGCCATGCTCGTCTATCAGATCGTCGAGCCGTTCGCGCTGAACTATTTTGCCATCGACTCGAGCACCGGGGCCATCAGGATCACCGCGCCTTTGGATTACGAGCAGAGAAACGTTTTCCGCTTCACGGTGCAAGTCCACGACCTAGGAATGCCTCGCCTGTTCGCAGAGGAGGCCAGCAATGTGACCGTTGAGGTCATCGACGTGAACGACTGTTCGCCGGCGTTTAGCCAAGAACTGTACGAAACAACCGTTGTGGTGCCAACGTACAGGGGAGTGGAAGTTCTCAAAGTCAACGCGACGGACCTGGACTCCGGGCCCAACTCCAAACTTCTCTTCTCAATCTTTGACGGCAACATCGGTGATAAGTTTAAAATTGATCCAGTCACGGGAATTATATCCATTCACAATGTCACTCAGCTGAGGAGCAGATATGAGCTGAAAGTGAGGGTTTCCGACGGTAGGTTTGCCTCCGTTGCCGCGGTGAAGGTAATCGTGAGGGAAAACAAGGAGAGCAAGCTGAAGTTCACGAGGGAGTCCTACCAAGCGTCCGTCCGAGAGAACTCGTCGGAGAAGAAAACACTGGCCGTCATCGCTGCCGTCGGAAACCAAGTCAACGAGCCTCTGTTTTACAGAATTTTGAATCCCGACAGGCGGTTTCAGATCAGCCGCACCTCCGGGGTAGTTTCGACCACGGGGATCGCTTTCGATCGCGAGGAACGGGACCGATTCGATTTTGTTGTCGAGGTCACCAGGGAAGACAAATCCGAAGATGGCGCGCATGTTCTTCTCAGTGTGACTGTGGAGGACGCGAATGACAACAAACCCCTGTTCGTGAACCTCCCTTACCACGCCCTGGTCCAGATGGACGCAGAGGAAGGCCAGGTGGTCCGACGGGTCACGGCATTTGACAAAGACCTGGGTCCGAACGCGGAAGTCCATTACCATCTGAAGGAACATCAGGAGCACTTTGAAATCGGTCCGTCCGGGGACATCACGCTCAGAAAGAAGTTCGAGGAGGAGTCTCTCAACACGGACTTTGTGCTTGTCGTAATCGCGACGGACAACGGGGAGCCGCCGCTCTCCGCAGAAGTCGAAGTGCCGATAACCGTGGTGAACAAAGCGATGCCGGTGTTTGAGAAACCCTTCTACAGCATCGAAATCCCCGAAAACATTCCGCTTCACACGCCAGTGCTGCACGTGCAGGCCAGTGACTCCGAAGGCCCACGGATCGTTTATACCATTTCTGAGGGAGACCCTTTCAAACAGTTCTCGATTGAATTCAACACAGGTGTCCTCCACGTTATTCAGCCCTTGGACTTTGAGACGCATCCTGCTTACAAACTAAATGTCAGAGCCACGGACTCCCTCACCGGAGCGCACTCCGAGGTCTTTGTGGACATTATACTGGAAGACGTCAACGACAACGCCCCCGCGTTCCTTTCGGACGCCTACTACGGCAATATTTCCGAAGCCGCCGTCATCGGGACGTCGGTGCTGCAAGTTGACGCCAAAGATTTCGATACCGGTCACAACCAAGAATTATTCTTCCAGCTGATCGAAGAGAAGGGCAGAAGTTCCGATTATTTCACCATCGATCGCGACACGGGAGTGATCTCTACGGCTCAAGTGCTCGACCACGAGGAGATCCAGCAGCACCGATTAAGGGTCCGCGTTGTCGACAGCGGCGTCCCGGCCCTCTCCAGCGATGCCATCGTGACGATAGACGTGACCGACCTGAATGATAACTCTCCAATATTCACAGAGCACAGTTACAAAAGCACCATCAGTGAATTAGCCTCGCGCGGGCACTTCATCGCTCAACTTCAGGCGTCCGACGCCGACAGCTCCGACTCGAGCAGGTTGGAGTTCTCCATTCTGTCCGGAAACGAGGATCAGAATTTCGCCATCGACAAAAACACCGGGGCCGTCGTCATTTCCAACCATCGGAGGCCGCATATGCAGAGTCGGTATGACCTCAACGTCTCAGTATCGGACGGCGTTTTCAGAAGCTCCGCCCTCCTCGAGATATTAGTGATTGGCGCCAACTTCCACAGCCCCGCCTTCCCTCAGACGGAATATGTTGTTGAGCTTGTTGAAAACTCGCCCGTCGGTACCGCGGTGGCGGAAGCGAAAGCGGCAGACGAGGATGAAGGCGTCTATGGTCAGATAGAGTACCGGATTGTCAGTGATTTTGCAAAAGACAAGTTTTCCGTCAACGAAAACGGGGAGATTTTTACTCTGGAGAGCCTGGATCACGAGAACGCCGTAGAAAAGGTGATTCCTATTTCTATCGTGGCCCGAGATGGAGGCGGCAAAGTCGGGTTTTGCACCGTCAACGTCATTCTGACGGACGTCAACGACAACGCCCCGCAGTTCAGGGCCGCCGAGTACAAGGTCACCATCGCGTCAGATGCCCCGAAGGGAACTTCGGTGGTCAAAATTGCTGCTTCGGACATGGACGAGGGAAGCAACGCTGACATAGAATACTCAATCGAAGCAGATGTCGAGAACGTCGTGGAGAACTTCGAGATCCACCGAACCTCCGGGGTCATTGTTACCAAAGAGAGCCTCATTGGTCTTGAAAATGAACTGTACGCGTTCTTTGTGCGGGCAAAAGACACCGGCAATCCACCCAAGCATTCCGTTGTACAAGTTTACATCAGGATTGTCGCACCAGAGACTCCGATTCCCAAGTTTACCGAACCGAATTACCGCTACACGATCGCCGAAGACCTTCCCATCGGCACTGAAATCGATTCGATCCGGGCGGAGAGCGAGCAGGCGGTGTCCTACAGACTTGTGAAGGGCAACACTCCCGAAAGCAATGAAAACGAAGTGTTTGTTGTCGACAGAGACACCGGCGCCCTGAAGCTGCAGAAAAACCTTGACCACGAGACCACCAAATGGTACCAACTCACTTTGCTCGCCCAGACCACGTACGAGAACTACGAGGTGTTTTCGGCCGTCAACGTAAATGTCCAGGTGAAGGACGTGAACGACAACAACCCCGTCTTTGAGTCCGACCCCTACGAGGCGGTAATCGTGGAAAACCTTGCGAGCGGAGCCCAAGTGATTCAAGTCAAAGCCAACGACCAGGACTCGGGAACCAACGGCCACGTCGTTTACAGCCTGGACCCCAAGCAGAACTCCCCGGACATCTCCGAGACCTTCGCCGTTCACGGTGAAACCGGATGGCTGACGACCTTGAAGGAGTTGGACCGCGAGAAGATCAACCGGTATACAGTGGTGGTTGTGGCCACGGACCAAGGAGATAAAGTCCAGCGCGTCAGCGACACCAGAGTGGAGGTGACGGTCGCCGACGTCAACGACAACCCGCCCCGGTTCACCGCCGAAATCTACAAAGGCACAGTCAGCGAAGACGACCCTCCTCCCAGCGGGGTGATCGCCATCCTCAGCACGATCGATGACGATTCTGAAGACATCAATAAACGAGTGAACTACTTCATCACAGGTTTGCGTCGGCCATTTTCCAAGCTTGCTATTTTCCTCTTTTGCTCCGGAGAATGCACTCCGTGTGCCTTCATGGGATTGTTTTTCAATTGTAATTGTTCTGCGGTCGCGGCTTGTTTATTTCGCCCGCTGTGCTCGTGTTTCCCCTCAAAGATACGAGAGCCCTGTTAAATATCAGGCCTCTGAGTTGTCGTCCTGATCTACTGAAGCTCATCGCAAAGGCTTTCTATATCTCCGAATAATCGCAGAAAAGCGAATAAACGTTAATTAACAAGCGCGAACTCTCATTGACTGACTGACTGAAATGAAATTTGCATCTCTGACTATTAGCTAACGCACAGTTCCTTTTTTGGGGGGTTTTATTTTCATGAAATAGAGATGTTTCCTTTTGACGTGGTGATTAATGCTTATAGTAATAGTCGTGATTATAGTCATTCTTGATATTGAGCAAAGTCAACGACCGAAAGCAGAAAACCCTCCTCGATACATGTATCTGTTAAATTATTAAATACGGCCCCCGGCTTTTACTCCCTAAAAGCCACTGCTGTTAGTGATTCTGAGCTTGTGTTTTCTTTTGACATCCCACAGCCGGGGACCCGCTCGGCCAATTCGCCATCGAACACGTTCAGAACGAATGGAAGGTCTCCGTCAGGAAGCCATTAGACCGTGAGGAGAAAGACAATTATCTGCTTAATATCACGGCCAGCGATGGAATTTTCGCTGCGAAGGCCGTCGTGGAGGTCAAAGTGCTGGACGCCAATGACAACAGTCCCGTGTGTGAAAAGGTAAACTCACTCTGTCCAGGGTGTGTGACTTCTGTCTGCGGCCTTTTTGCGATACTTTTAATTTCCTGTTCTTATTTTGCTGTTTCATTCAGTCACTCTACACCGAGAGCGTCCCGGAGGACTCCCCCGCCAACAGGCTCATCCTGCAAGTCTCCGCCGCGGATGCTGACATTCGCTCAAACGCCAAAATATCCTACGAGCTCCACGGAGCTGGATCAGAGCTCTTCTTCATTGACTCCGACACAGGTACGTGTCCCTTCAGTCCCTTCAACCTTGACTTACGAGTGCATCGATTTACGAGTTTTCCGAGATCCCAGCCGTCGCCCAGCGGGTTTTTTGCTTCGTGACACGAGCCGAGATCCGAGTTGGGAGCGAGCGCGTTACGTTTGGGACCGACGTGACCGCCGCTGTCTGTAAAGTGGCGTTTAAAAACAGTCGGACGCGCCGCTGCCTCGAGGTAGCCCGGAGAAAATCATGGAAAAACACGTGGGAGGTGTGCGTGTTGTGGACTCGCCCATGAAGACGTGGAGACGTTGCTGTTGGTGAGATACCGTGACGGAGAGCATCATCTGTGAGGAGGCAGGAGGCTTTTCGGGAACATCGTCGGGAACGTCAACAAGGCCTGGGAAGAGTCGGTCGGGGACAGTTTGATGGTTCTAAGAGGAAAAGCGGCGCTCAGATGAACTCAAATTCAAATGAAGTCGAGCAATAAAGTGAAGCCAAGTGTGCAAGTTACATTTAGCAACACATTGTAGCATTAAGTACGTAGCCAGTAAGCTAAGTTAAGGATAGAACAGCAAACGATAGAGCGCCGCTCATCTCCGCCGCTCCAGCGGCATCTTCGTCCAATCGACAAGGTGAATACACTTTATAAAACCACTTTATTTTTTTTTACATTCTCCTTTATGATGAATTATTATTTTAGTAAACATAAAAAAAAAAAAACAGGGGTCTGAAACAGATTCATAGCGTCTCAATTCATTGAATTTGATATACGAGCGAATCGCAACACGAGCTCGGTCACGGAACAAATTCAACAAATGTGGCCGAAGACAAGGATGCCGGTCTGGAGAGAAACGGGTAAACTGTCGGCAGTTTATTCAAAACGGGGCAGCAAAGTGGCGCGGCGGTTTTGCGCCTCCGCCTTCCTCTGTGGAGTCTCGCCGTTCTCGGGTTTTCCTAACCCTAACCCTAACCCAATGTCAAAATAACACGGAGGAGGTCCGTCGGAGGGCTTCTATCGCCGTGTGAATGGTTGTATGTGGCCCTGACTTGGGTTTTCCAGGCTGAGCCCCCCTGCCTTCTCGGCCAATCACAGCTGGAAAAGGCACTCCCATGACCCACACTGCAGAGGCAGCCATATAGAAAATGAATGAATGAATATTTAGTATGATTCGTAAAATTGCTTTTCCCCGTATCCTGAAGCCTTTTCTCTAGAATAGGCGTTAGCGGTGCTGATTTATATGCTAAACATGAAGCAGCGGCGTTCGGCATTTACGTTACGATGACTTGGAGACAAAGTTGGCCTTCTGCTTCAAGTCTCCAAAATCAAAAAGGCTGGATTTCTGGCCGCGCACGACAGCAGTCTCGCCGTCTCCGTGACTGAAGATCTGAAAACCGTGATCCTTCTGCGAAAGAAAAGAAACGTTCGTGCTTTGTACGTGTTTCTCTCCGCGTCCAAATCATTATCTGCTATGAGGATGCCAAACCACGCTTCTCGTGCCCAGTTGTTTATTTATTCATTTTTAAAAGAGCCAAGAAGATTTCACTGCAGGGCAACAGAGAGACCCACAATGGCACTTCTAGCGTTGCAAACTTTAATTGAATTTATGGCTTCTATAGTTCTGGCCTGTAAAAATAATTTATTCTTGGAGGCACACTGAATCACACACTCTCCCATCTGGATTCTGAGACGGAAAACGCACAAAGAAGAAAACAACGGCGGATATTCACGTCAACCTGGGTTGAAAAGAAATTCGCAAACAAACCGAGATGGCGGGTTAAAACAGACGCGCGACACGTCTGCTGCCGCACAAACGCCCTCTCGAAAGGAGAATGCGCCCTGAAAGGACCCGGAGAGCAACTTCAAGGCTCACAAGAAAGCGTGAACGGCATCCAAAGCCTGGATGTGATCACGGGTAGAAGCTCAGAGACAGAAATATGTACCAGCCGTTCCCATAAAGCCGGGTCGTCGGTGGGATTCTCCCGTAAATCTCCGAACGGCGTGTGTTTTTTTCCACACGTGACGGAGCCCCCCCCCCCCCCCCCCCCCCCCCCCCCCCCCCCCCCCCCCCCCCCCCCCCCCCCCCCCCCCCCCTCCCCCCCCCCCCCCCAGCACCGGCGACACAAAGGCGGGA